>BQNB010033199.1:0-52527 GCA_026074375.1 Tanacetum coccineum
AAAGATTAACTCACCCTCATTCAAAAAGAAATTTTGTTTCAAGAGCAGTCTTAATGAAATCTGGCCTTAGAACACTTAATACTGCTAGGCAAAACTCTTCAAGAGCAGCAGTTAATACTGCCAGACCAATTAATACTGTGTTGAGAATTAAAGGGCTTCTACAAGTTTATACTATTGAAAGGACTTAGTACTATTATTTAAAGATTTGTGCTGCTACTAAAGATTAAAGAAAATAAACTAAGTCATTAGCACTGCTAGTTGTAATAGTTAGTACTGTTAGTTATAGTTAGTACGACCAGTACAAAATGTTAGTTTATTAGTACTGTTAGTATAAGACGTTAGTACTGCTTATGTGATATGCATGAGATATATTAGGAATAGATATGCATGATCACTTAACGCGTTTGTAAGCCCATTAGTGTTTTCCTTAGTGTATAAAAGGAACCCTACGACATAGTTATCAAATATATACAAATATAGAAAAGTCATAGCTATTAGGCAAAACATATAGTTGTTTTGTGAATCGTTCAATATATTGTGAGTTGAGAGAAAGATCTTGCATTACTATTACATTGCTTTATTGTTCTTCTGGTGCATAAAGATTAGATTCCGCATAATCTTTATATATTACTCAAAGTTTCTATCATAGTTGTTTTAGATCTATCTAAGATAACTAAAGCTTTAACAAGCTAATCAACGATCTGTTAAAAGGGATCAACAAGTGGTATCAGAGCTGAAAGTTTCAAGAGACACTACTTCAAGAAAGTTTCAAGAAGTTAAGGAAAACTGAAGCTTCAAGGTCAGAACCTATTCAAGAATAACCAACTAAAGAACCAAAAGAATTATCTGAAGAAGAACTTAAGAAGATGTTGGAAATAGTTCTAGTAGAAGAATTTACGGTAGAAGCTTTACAAGTAAAATATCCTATCATAGACTGGGAAATTCATACTGAAGGATCAAGAAAATATTGGAAGATTATCAGGGTTAGAAACATCACAAAGGCATATCAAGTCTTTGAAGATATGCTCAAAGGATTTGACAGGGAAGACCTTGTTACATTATGGGGTTTAGTTAAAGAAAGATTTAGATCAACAGAACCTACTGAAGATAAGGAAAGAGCTTTATGGGTTGAACTGAAGAGGTTATTTGAACCAGATAAAGATGATGTGTTGTGGAAACTACAAAGATATATGTATGATCCTTTTGACATGGAGACTATATGATACATGTGGAGTACATCATGTATCTTCAACAAGAGGACATGACATCTATATGTTGATAGAAAAGGCTTATCCATTGTTAACTGCAGTTATGAATTTGATGCTAAGTAGAAGGCTGCAAGAAGAAGAAGATAGTGAGATGGCGAGATATCTAGTTATGAAGATCTTTATAGAAGCCAACAAACCAAGAAGCTGAAGTGTTTGGAAGAATTCTCTCAGAGCCAAAAAGTTTTAATTCAAGAAACTTGATGATTTAGAGTTAAATCACAAGTTTAGGGGAGGATTGTTGGGAATTAAAGGGCTTCTACAAGTTTATACTGTTGAAAGGACTTAGTACTGTTATTTGAAGATTTGTGCTGTTATTGAAGATTAAAGAAAATAAACTAAGTCATTAGTACTGCTAGTTGTAATAGTTAGTACTGTTAGTTATAGTTAGTATTGCCAGTACAAAATGTTAGTTTATTAGTACTGTTAGTATAAGACGTTAGTACTGCTTATGTGATATGCATGAGATATATTAGGAATAGATATGCATGATCACTTAACGCGTTTTGTAAGCCCATTAGGGTTTTCCTTAGTGTATAAAAGGAACCCTACGGCATAGTTAGCAAATATATACAAATATAGAAAAGTCATAGCTATTAGGCAAAACATATAGTTGTTTTGTGAATCGTTCAATATATTGTGAGTTGAGAGAAAGATCTTACATTACTATTACATTGCTTTATTGTTCTTCTGGTGTATAAAGATTAGATTCCGCATAATCTCTATATATTACTTAAAGTTTCTATCATAGTTGTTTTAGATATATCTAAGATAACTAAAGCTTTAACAAGCTAATCAAAGATCTGTTAAAAGGGATCAACATACTGCTTACCCAAGACCAACAGTGAACTGTGCAAGGCCAACATCAAATGTTTTTAATAGAGCACATTCACATGTTAGAAGGCCATTTAACAAGTTTACAACAAATAAGAATAATAATTTCAATGAAATAGTTAATACTGTTAGGGGAAATGTTACTATTGTTAGGCCAAAAGCAATAGTAAGTGATAATAAGGGACATGAGGCTAATGCTATTAAGGCCTCAGCATGTTGGATTTGGAGACCAAAATAAAAAGTTTTAGATCATGTCTCCAGACACAATGGTGCATCAATGAACTTTAAAAGATTTAACTATGTTGATGCACAAGGCAGATCCAAGTCTGTAATGGCTTGGGTCCCCAAGAGAGCCTGATTTTCTTACTTTTTGTGTAGGGTAATCCACAGCTAGAGTTGCAGGAAAAAGTAGTCATTGATAGTGGATGCTCTAGGCACATGATTTTCTTACTTTTTTGAAGTCGTCTTCTATTAAGATCTTGTGAGTACAAAAACTAGGGTCGATACCCTTGATGTCAGAAATTTTCCATGCGATGGCCCGTTTGCGTGACTTAAGAACCTTTAAAAGGGCAGCTTTTTCTTCTTCTTTTAATTCTTTAGAAATTATGACGGGTAATTTATCGGTTCCTTCTAAAAATGCATATTCAAGATGAGAAGGTAAATCCTTAAGCTCGAGTTTCGGTGGTTCTTCGATTGAAGGCTTCGTTAAAGTAACATCAACTTGCTTAAGATCGTCATTCTTCATCGGAGGGAGATTCAGAGAAGGGTCTTCATTTATCAATTTTTCAAGGTAAAGAATATCTCCCTTCGCGTCGTAGTAATCGTCATCTAAATTAGAAAGCTCTTCCATGGTACGTAGAAAAGTCTCTATCTCTTCCAAAATGAAATCACCTCCTTCAAAAGGAGTGAACGAGGGGGAAGAAGAAGCGATGATAGGATCCGAAGGAGTGGGATTACCGCTTGTCGAACTATTCGAAAATCTGAGCACTTCTTGAGCATATCTCGAAGTGTGCTCGACTTTAAACGTAATGGCCTCATCATCGACTCGGAGAGTTAATTCTTCACCATATACATCGATTAAAGCTCTTGCCGTCCTCAAAAAAGGTCTCCCAAGGATGAGGGGAACCTGAGTATCGACATCGTAATCAACTATCATGAAATCGGCCGGAAAATAAAACTTTCCTACTTTCACAAAAACATCTTCGGCGACACCTTTCGGATGAGCGACCGATCGGTCTACGAGTTTGAGTTTCATACGGGTCGAAGTGAGTTCCAGGAGCGAAAGCTGCTTCCACACGGAAAGAGGCATTAGATTAATGCTAGCGCCAAGATCGGCCAAGGCTAAGCACTCATCTAGCTCCAGAAAATCGCACGGGATGATAAATTTACCGGGGTCTCCAAGTTTTTCGGGCAACTTTTTAGGAGCACCACCGAGCTATTTTCATTTAACAGAGTATTTGCTAATTCCAACAACTTTTCCTTATTACTTAGAAGACTCTTAAATGTAGAAGCAAACTTCGGCATATGAAGAAGAGCATCCGCGAAGCTAATATCAAAGTGTAATCTTTGAAAGATTTGAAGAAACTTCAACATTTGATTATTAGCTTTTTCACGGAGCTTTTGGTCATTGAGTCTTGAAGGATAAGGTATCGACAGTTTAGGTTTAGTCTTTGGAGCAACTTCGGGTTTCGAAATCGGGTCTTGGACAACCGAAGGTTGGACGTGTGCGGTACTTTCTAAACTTGTAGTTTGCACCTTGTCTTTTTTCACCTCGGTTTCATGTTCTACTTCTTTCGGGAGAGGGGAAGGAATAGGTGGAATCATAGGTCCATCATAAGCAACACCACTTCGGGTGGTAATAGCTTTCACATCACCTCTCGGGTTAGCAACGTTATTACTAGGAAGTGATCCCGAACCTGAAGGATTTTGATTTTGCATATTAGTTAATATGTTCATTATTTAATTGTTTTGATTTTCTATCTTATTGGTTCTTGCATCAATCGTAGATTTGAACTCATTTCGCAATTCCGTCTTCATGTTATTCATTTGAGTTTGCATTGCTCTCAAAGTAGCTTCATTACTCTTCATATAGTTCGTTAACTCATTCGAAGGTCCAACTTGAGCTTGATAATTCGGGGCTTGAAAATTTGGAGCTTGATAATTGTTGTTTCCTTGATTGAAGTTTTGCCCTCTTCCTTGATTGTTCGGAGCTTGATAATGCCCTTGATTTTGATTTTGATTGTATCGGTTTTGATTATTTTGCACATTTGGTTGATTGAAACCGGGTGGTCCGAGGTAATTATTCGAGCGATATCTAAGTAAATTACGTCACTTTGTGGTTGGTAGGAATTACCCCCCGTATTGTAGTTACCCGTAGTAGCATAAGCGGTCTCTTGAGTGTAGCCACCGACGGCTGGGCACTCGGTAAAAGAATGGAGACCACCACAAGTCTCGCATTTCATTTCAACAGATTTGACTGTTTGTATTTGTCTCATCATCTCTACAAAATTCTTATTCATCAGTTCCAATTGTCGAACAACTTCGGGACTCTCGGTAGTAGTAGAAGAGATATTTCTAGATGTCTCGTCTCGAGTTGCTGAAGTGTCCCAATGGTTGTGGTGAGCGGCATGTTCTCGATCAATTTGTAACATTCTTCCGGTGTCTTTTGCATAAAAGTTCCTCCCGCTGCAACATTGATGGTGTCTCGATGACTTAATGTCAAACCATTGTAAAACGTATCAATTTGTGTAACTAAAAGCATGTTATGGTTAGGAAACCAATCAATGGACAATTTGTAATGCTCCCATTCCTCGAATAACAATTCGTGCGGTTTTTGCTCAAATTTCGTGATCTCGTTCCTTAACTTAGTCACCATGGAAGGAGGAAAATATTTCGAAAGAAATTTCCTCATCATATCATCGAAAGAGTGAATGGAATTCCTTGGAAGGCGATCATACCATGCGATAGCATGATGCGTCAAGGAATATGGGAAAAGAGATAAACGAAGGGCGTCATCGGAGACCCCATTTTGCTTCATATGTTGAGCAATTTCCAAAAATTTGTCAATATTTCTATTGGCATCATCGCCCGGTAATCCATGAAATTGACAAGTATTTTGAACTTGTTGTATCAAGTGATGACGAAGTCCAAAATCCGTAGCTTGAATTGGAATCGGGGCAATTGGTCTACCCCGTCCATCTATAAACGGTTGACACAACTCCTCCATCGATCGGGGAGCTGGCCCGTTAGGTCTCACCACCGGAGGTGGACCATTATTTGGTGGAGGGGGTCCCGTAGGAGGCGATCCCATGTTATTATGAGGAATGCTCATAACTTCTTCGAAGTCGAAAAGAGATGACGGTTCACCTAAATTCCTTCGTCGAATAAGACTCTCGGGGTCTCTAAGTGGAGAAAATAATGCTGCAATGCCGCTCGAGGCAACATTCAGAACTATTTCGCCTTTTGAACGCAGAGCAGCAGACATGGTATTGTATAGGTATGTTTCCCGGTACCACCATAACCATAAACAAAGAACATTCCACCTTTATTATTGTCAACAACGTTCATGACAGTGGAATAAATACCTTTTTGTTCGGTTGTCAAGCTTCCATTAAGTGTAGCATGTTGTTCCTTTAGATTTTCTGGGTCGTACGATGTCTCGTCAAATATCAACCTGTTATATCCAGCCATCATGTATTCTTGGTCAGGATACGACATGTTTTGTATGTCTTTTAAACTCTTATTGTTAGACCTTAGCATGCACTCAATATATGCCAGACAAATGTTCTTCCTCTGGATGTCTGAAAGTTCGAGGTCTGCAATGAATATGATGTGTCAAATTTGAGAAAAAATGGGTGAAATGGATAGGTATTAAAACTTGACATGTAATCCAACATTATATTAAAAGATATTACTAAAATGTTACAGAAGTTTTAACAAATTATATAGCTAATAAAATACCTGGGATACCCTGCTTATGTTTTTAACATTCAACACGTCAGCAGCCATAACACTCCACGTTTTTTCCCACACCACCTCCGGCCATGACATACTATCTGTCATGATTAGCATGACAAAAATAGAGCGCAAATAATCGCCCATTCCCCAAAAACTTGCTTCAAGAAGTCCATCAATGTACTCCTTGTCGTCTTGCAATAGTCCTCTAGCATAGCAAGCGTCTCTGTATGTCGGATATAGAACATCATCAACCTTCTTTAAGTCGTCCCATTCCATAGGACCTCTGACTTTGTTTAGAATAGCGCGCAAGTAATATAGTTCACCCCATGACGGAGGGACGTGATGTATCCGTCCTAAGCTTTTACCTTGTTTTCTCCGTGTCCAAACTCTTTGTTTCTGATTCCATACAAAATATCTAGGTATCTCAACATAGAGCAAACTCCGTGCAAAAGTATCGGTCTGATTTAGTTGCATCCAACTTTCAAATTTTGTTTCATTAACGGATGACTTGTCAACCGCGTAATCAATGCTTTCGGTCGCATCAAATATGACATGTTGTTCATCTTTCAAATGAAACGGTAGCCGTTCAACAGATGGAGTCCTATAATGAATGTCAAATCCATATATGCGCCAAGCTGCTTCACAAGATGAAAGATACCTACAATTTAAGTAATCCTTAATCTCGTCAACCTCTTCGCCGTCTATAGTTGCAGTCACCCTATCAGGTCCCTTGTTTATATACTTAAATAAATATTTTATGGAACCAACCTGGTTGCAATATTCTACATTTATATGAGCCTGGTATCGCCTTAGCAATCCTGGATTGTAAGGCACTACATAACCGTTGTGCAAATTTGTCCCGCTTTTCTTAACAGTAGCGCCATCATTCCTTCTTTTATATATTCCATAACCACTGTCCTCAATCACAGTTGACTCGTTAAACTGTTTAGGAAACTTCTTGGTACATTTGTAATCAACCGTGCAAGGACAGCTGGGATTTTCAGCACCGCAAGGGCCATGCATCATATGATCTGTGACAAGCTGATACAATTCAGGATCCTCGTCTTTATTCGGAATTTCTGCCGATATATAATGATCTATCTTTCCTGTTGTCGTTAACTTATCTTGAGGTTCGAGCCATAGTAATATGTGGCAATGCGGAAGACCTCTCTTTTGAAATTCAATGGTGTAAACAACTGGTGACAATAATACATCATCTTATCAGATTGAAATCCATATAAATAATTAAAACAATGTACAAATAGATTATTGTGAAAATATTGAATAAGGTGATTACCTCCTTCGACACGTCCAAATGTATGGTCATCCTTTAGCTCCTTCATAAGACAGTCAAGCTTAATTTTAAACACTCGCGATATGATATCAGGACGGTCCTCAGGATTCAAACCTCTCTTGGCCATAAAGCGTGAAATCTCAGGCCATTTAGGGTTACATGTAAAAGTTATGAATAAGTCAGGATAACCATAAAATTTACAAAGAGTCATCGCGTCTAAATAGTTTTGCATCATATAGCGGGGACTTCCAGTAAAATTTGAATTCAAAACAACCTTTTTGCCACGTAACTTAACTCCAGAGTCTGGTTTTTGTGACAAATTTGCCAGCTTGGAATACGTTTCACTTCTCAAGTCCTTATCATTTTTTTTATTCCAAGTCAATCGTTCCGACTCAATCATTGTGTACGCATCTACAATAAATTGTTGAAACAAACGTCTTCCATTTAACATCATGGAGAATTCGTTATTTCTTTCTTGTATGCGATATGCAAAATACTGTTTCATTGTAACGCGCGTTCCTTTGTTTTTTTCGTTATAATCTGTTACCCCTTCATGGAATATATCAGTACGATAGTTATCCTCACCGTAAGGGAAAAACAAAGGGTAGTGCAGTGCGAGATAGGACGGGTGCAACTCACTAATTCTCTTAAAATCACCGTCTTGACACTGAAGAATAATGTCCCTCTTGTGTTCGGTGGAGTCAAAATCTCCAACAATTAAAGCCGCAACTTCAGATGCCGTTGGTAGATTATACTGTCTTCCATCTCGCGGCCTTGTTCCAATAAGCCTAAGGCTGATTTTTTGATCATCAGAAGACCTTATACGTTCACCAGCCATGCGAAAGTCCTTAACCAACGGATTAATTTCATCAAGCAAGTCGCGAATATCTGTAGTAAGTTTGTAGTCTAATTTGTTGTGTTTGCTGGAAGAGGAACCTTCTCCATTACTGTACCAAACATTATAGACGTTAGTGCGATAATAAGCATAGTAATTTTAAAACCATAAAAAAGGATTCATAGGATATACCTAACTGTCGCTATTCTGTTTTGAATCTCATTCTCGGTATCAAATATATAAAGCTGGGCAAACTTTGCAGGCTTGCCAGTTTCAGGCAACAAAGGTCCGGCTAAATGGTAATTCTCACCATGCATGCGGTAGCAATATGGACCTCGCCCAACATTAACAGACGTGTCTTGTTTGCCACCCATAGAAGTGAATGCAAACATAGAATTATACCGCCTGATATTTTCTATAAAGTTATCGCTCTTCGGGTGTTTATTGGTAATCAGTTCTTTTTTTTTTTTTTTTTGGTTCTTTCAACAATGGAGGCGGTTCGTCCACTTCATTCGTCAAAGAAACCTTACCTCTACCACAACAAAGTGAATAGGAGTCGGAAGATGCATTAGTTGCTCCTCGCATACTCTCTGCGTACCATAACAGGGCACCACAAGCAGAGCATTCAAAGGTAGGATCTCCATGATCAATGTAATCTGATTTTTTCAAATGATGTATGAGATATGAATTACTTTGAATTATGTTATACATTAATGTAAAAAGTGAAAATGAAACATTGTTTACCTTTTGAAACTCCAACAAATTTATGCCGATTATCTTTCTTACGAACTGTATGGACTGGCTCTGAGAAGTTAATACGCCATACAGACTGCCTCATAACCATTTTGTCTTTAAGTTTTAATATGTCTGATGTAAGTACAGAAGTTTGAATGCTTGATTCTCGGAGTTGTTCAGTGGGTGGTGAGTCTGTTAGCAATAATGTGTTAACCTTATGATCTTTATGTACGGGTATAATCAGACAAACATGTGGAGTTAACAAAGAAGTAACTTTACCTATATTAAAACTGACGGGTGTCTGCTTAATAAACCGTGAAGCATGATTATCGCGTATAGATTTGCCTGAATACGTTAGAAATAATGTAAGTAGGGTTTATTTTTCTACATATTATTGTGTATAAGTGTTGTGTATGATATTGTGATTATAATATTATGGTTTTTACCTTTAGTTGTTGTCTCTCTTGTAGTTTTATCAAGATCTTTACCATTGGATATTACTGATTTAAAGGTAATTGAACCTACAGGAGTAACATCTCGAAATGGAGTACCTAACATATATAAGATAAAATATAATTATGCAATCACTAAATAAATGTTTTAAAAATATAAATACAATTTAAACAGTCCAGAATTGTTTTACGTGTTGAGATGTCAGTCACACGTGGACGTCCTTTGGGTCGAGGGGTTAAACTTATTCGAGAAGTATCAGAAAGTTGGACATTATTATCTAATTTTGACAACGGAGATAATTGCGTAGGTGTTCTTGTTCCTAATACAAAAACATAACACGTAACAATTGTTAAGAAAATCATAATCACTATTAATGTATGGATAGGACATAGAGTTTTAGTTTTCAAAAAAGGACAAACTTTTAGCTCTGTTGTTGTCAGATAGCACGCTTCCAACACCTGTTGACACCGCACTCGCGGGTGTAGATGTAGCATATTTGGCTTTACATGCTGAAAGGTCAGGCAGGCGTGGCCGTCCAATACGTCATGGTGTTGCACTGTTGTTCCAGACATCAGAACGTACAACAGTGGATGTTTGTTTTGCCAAAGTTGATAATTTTGTAGGTGCTATTTCCCCTAACATAAATAGCAAAATGATTCAATTATCAATAGGTCGGAAGATCAGTTTATTTATACATATATGAATAAGAAATAGTGTTATCGTCATTGTTAGAATAAACTTGTAACTCTTACTTTCTGATCTGTTGTTGATGGAGGGTTGCACATTTCCTACACTTTTTCGATATGCATATATGCACATAAAAGTAAGAGTTACATCAAGTTTGACTGATAAAGTTGTTTCCCTATATATATAAGTAAAATGCGACATATTTGTACCTTCATTGCATGACTTTGTTTGAAATTGTTTCCCACGTGTTTTTTTGATATTACGTAGACCATCACTTGTATCTTATATAGCAATACGTAAAAGTAAACTTCACAGTTAGCAACAAAAAAAACACAGATATGAAATAAGTCGATTAAATACATAGTGTGCTAACTGAGTTAGAAATATACTTTGTGTGATTTCTAAAAGTGGACGTCTTTTAGGCGGCCTTCCGGGTTTTCTTTTGGAAATATCTTCATCTGGATTGATAGGTATACGTGTTTTAGCCGGTCTTCCAACTTTTCTTCGGGAAATGTCAACTAAAGGTGAAAGAAACAAATATGTATTATGGCTAGTGTAAAAATGATCATACATTTGTATGAAACAAATGAGGAAGCCAACAACATAATCATATAACATGTTCCTAAAACATTTGCGTGGGAAAAAAATCAACAAAGCTATATACATTTTGTAGTCTCTAGGTTATTGAAATATTATAGGGTCGGCTGTATGTTGTGGTAATATTGTTAATGTCTACTCTTACAAAAAGTTTTGAAAACAATACCGTGTTCATCATACCTGATCGGCGAAGTACCACATCTGGTATAGCATGATTTTCTTAATAGGCCTGATTTTCCTTCATTGTCCTTGGTTAATATTTGTAGGTCATGGATCTAAAAGAAATACGTTTTTGGCCAGTGTGTGTGATTCAAATGCATGTTTTAATTCGGTATTTGGCTAAGATAAAGGTGTAACTCCTAATAATTAGGATACAGTTACAAAGTTAATTAAGTTAGTGATTTATTACCATATTAATGCGAATAACTTTTGGTAAATTGTATATAAAAAAGATTACCAATAATACAATTGATCTTATACTGGTAAATAAAATTTACTTAAAACATAAAAGCCTAAAATGAATGACATAATAAACGTATTTTATATCATAAGATAGAAAACCTAAGATGAGATTATAACTTGATTAAAAGCACTATTTTATTTAAATATATATGCAAAAAGTATGAATTACTTGAGTACGAAATTAAAATGACCTAGAAATTTAGTAGAGTTAAACGCAATTTTCTATCACGTTTCTTAAATGTCACTATCATTATCATCTTCGCTGGAACCTTCACCTAACGATCCATCATTAATGAAGCTATCGTTGGAATCGTAATCAACCTTAAAGTCGTTTTCAGTTTCCTCTGAATGAATTAGATTATACGTTGTTTGATGACTTATGCCATGTACATCTTGAGAATCATCTTTGGATTCAACATCAAATACTTGTTCGACTTCCTGATTCGTAGCATTTTCAATAACAGCAACTTCGTCATCAGTTGAATCATAAATACAATTCATTCTACGCTTCTTTGACATGGAGTTGAATTTGTTATTTTTTCTCCGTTTAAATCGGATAGGTATTTCATTATCATCTGATTCCTATCAATTAAAAAAATGGTACAAAACAAATGTTAACATTAACGTCGAAAATAGTTGTTACTCTAATTAAAAAAAGGAAAAAAATATAACATTCGTCGTACCATGTTTTCATTTTTTTTGGTATCCTCTTCAGAGAGTTTTCTTTCTGTACACGGAAATAATTCTTCGTAATCAGAAGAAATAAGACGAACATCATCTTTCGTAATAACATTTTCATCATTGTTCACATTGCGTTTTTGTGTGGATGGAAGATCCTGTATGTTATTTACAATGGAAAATAACTTACATAACGAAAACCTTATGAAACTAATTATATGCTTATTTAATCAATACCGAATCATCATCCGACAAATCAATCACTGGTACGTGATCCATCAATGTATCAATGGTTCTTTTTCCTTCAAAATCTTCATTAATATACTTTACAAAAAGAGAATACATTAAATAAATGTGATCGTCAAAAGCTAAAGTCACATAAAAAAGATGTAATCAATATATTAATTAAAAAAACAGACTTACATTGGATTTTGATTTAGAGTTGTGCATGATTATACTCTTGTGTTTCTTATTGATGATAAAAAAAACTTATAGTATTTATAGACACTAATTGAGACAGGTTAGTATGGAAATTATATGGATAATACTCAATTTTAAAAGTTTATCATCAGATTGATTTTTTGATATATTTTTGAATGTTTGTTGAAAGATATTTTGAGATGATATTTAAATTTGAGTCATGTAAAATGTGGAATGTGTATCATGATTTTATTTGTTTTATAATTATAAAAAGCTGTAGTTAATATTATACATGCATGCAAATATAAATGCACAAAAAAATATATAAAAACAATTACACTATGCATTATTAGATTTTAGGAATGATTACCCCTACTTCTCAAAGTTAAGAATGATACAAATTAAAAGAATTTAGTCATACAAAACATTATACAACATATTATACACAAAAACTGTTCAGTATCATATCTACCACCGTATTATCTTCTCACTTTGGTCAAACACACCAACAGGTAATTCCGTTCATTTTTTTGATAATTAGGGTTTTGATTTTTAGTTATTGATTCCTAATGTGTATAGTTAATCACATAATATTACCGATTTAAGTATAATTATAATTTTCAATCTTTGTTTGGACTGTATTTGGTAACATTAGCTTAAAATAAATTGATTATCAATTAAAATGCGTTTATGTTAACAATGTATGCTACCATTTATGTTGTTTACATTGCATGTTAATTAAAAAGGCAAAATCCAAAACCCCCAATCTGTTAAAGTCGTGGTTTCATGATTATGTTGTTATCTAAGTTAATGGTATAGCCAACCAACTAATGTGAATGGGTAGATATACTTTTCATGATGAGGGCTGTTTCTTTGTTGATCTTAGATCATTGTGAATGTGGGCTGAATGATCTTTGTATGCAAAGTTGTGAGAAAATATAATCATGGAAGTATGGTTTTGGTGAACATTCATGGATTTCTGGTATTCAGTGGTGTTTGGGATAAGCACCAGACATATCTCCTAGTTCTATCTGATTTCTGAATATGGTATCTGAGAAAGGTTGCATTTGTGAACTTTATGTTCTTTGTTTTCCTTAGTGTTTGGAAATTGTTGTATTCTGTTTCTGTATAAAGAAGTAGGCATGTATTCTTTCTTTGTAGTAACTTGATGTAAACATGATAATGTTAATTAATAAAATGTTCACTGTTGATAACCTTGTCGTTGTTTAATAATTTACTCATTTTGCAACAAAATGCCAACCGAATTTTTAACATGGATTAATCACCACACCTGGCTAATATCTCAGGTATTTGACACAGAGTGTATTACCGTATAATTGAATATGAAATTTAATCAATGAAACGGATATAATATTTTGTTTATAACATTGATATAGTCCCTGCCCGAGGTGTATGTAAATGAAGCTGACAATGGATCAAGTCACATCTACTTGACAAGTCCACTACGTTATAGGAAAAAAGTTAACATAGTTAGACAAAACGAAGGCCGGTCATGCTTCAAGGAAATAACTAGAGAGAATTTGCAGAAGAAAACTTCCATTTATGTTAAATTAGAGGGTGTTCAGGATGTTTGGTATGTTTGATTGGTAGGATAAGTTCAAGTTATAGTCTGTCTTTTTGTGTCAGTTATAGTATGTCTTTTGGTGTGCATATGGTAAGTAAGTAAACTGCGAACAATAGTTTCAGATTAAAGTTTATATATTAACTTCATATGTATGGCCTATGGTCATGGATGAATGTAAACCATCCTGGTCCAATTTCTGATAATTTAGGAAGATCATGTAATGAATGGTTTAACATTAATCATAAATCGTTATTGTATGACCCATTTATACTTTATTGTAAACTTTTTGCCTTGTTTTTTTTTGAACGACGACTTTATTAGAACCACTAGTAAGGAGCTAGAAAATTACAAAAAAATCAAAAAAGGGTGTTGAAGCCAACTAACCCAATTCAAAGTTCTATTACATCTAGCTACACACCAATAAAAAGAGCGTAAAATAATATTTTCGAAAATAGCATCATTTCGGGGAATAGGAGACGCAAAATTACCTTGTTATTTTGGATGGATTTTAAAATATCAAACTGTTTTGTATATGGAATCTTAGACTTTTACTTTCATCAAGTAGGTGGATTTAAAATATAAATTTTTTTGTCTTGTGTAATAATAATTGTACATGATCTTAACCATAAATGTCATGTTTCAAAAACTTTTTTTTTACAAATTTAGGACCTTTATATAAAATGTTCTGGTAACAAAAAATATTTTGTTTGTTACAAAAAGAGTTGTTTATTAAAAATGTATCTAAAAATGAATATAAATTAAAATTAGTATTTAATTAAAATTAGTCTTTAATTAAAAATAAATAGTTTTTAATAAAAACAATGCAGGTAAAAAAGAGTTGTTTATAAAAAATAATGATGTATATAAAAAAAACGGCATGATCTTAACCATAAATATCATGTTTCAAAATTTTTTTAACAAAATTACGACCTTTATATAAAATGTGATTGTTTAAAGATACCATATTTTGTTTGTTACAAAAAAAGTTGTTTATAAAAAATGAAGATAAAAACAAAGTAATTAGAAATGTAAATAGTTTTTAATAAAAACAATGTAGATAAAAAGTGTTTATAAAAAATGATGTATATAAAAAACGACGTTTTATAAAATAAAGTGTATAATATAATTATTGCTAAAAAAAACAATATAATCAAATTCAATGTAAAAAAGGTACACAACAATGATACACACAAAAGTAAACTTTAACCATTAATAAAAACCATCATTTGAAAACACTCAAATGGATGGATTGTCTAAACTAAACAACAACCAAACTTAAAAAAATAACATTGGCTTAAAAACATAAGCCTTATTATTTTTGAACGGCAAATTGTGGCTACATGGCCCCTAGCCCAGAAGGCGTAGCGAGCCCACACAACCAGGTTGGGTCCAGCCCAGAAGGCAATGGCACCCTTCCCTTTATGCACGCGAGAGGAAACCCCTATCGCCCTAGACAAGACTCGAACTTGACACATTGCCTAGGAGGGTAAAACCTCCATACCATTAGACCAGAGGCCCGCTGGTAAAAAAACATAAGCCTTATTAGGGTAAACAAACCCAGAATTCCAAACAAACAAAAAAATAAATTGTTCATGGCAAGATAAACTTGCACAAATTCATAAAAGAAGATAAAACATTCATGGATCTTTTTTTTGCTATCGATGTCATCCAAGTCGATAAACACTCGCTTGCTACCAGAACTTTCACCTGATCCTGATGCCTCATTTCCACTGGTTGGTGTCTGCATATCGAGTACACGATTGACACTGTCATCACCCAAGTTGGTGACTTTTATCCGGCTTGCGGGTGTTGTAAACCCCTCATCATCATCCTAAATATTGTTAAAAATAGGTTAGTATATTTTAAGAGTTTTTTGCTAAAAACTAATTACTCATGTGAAAATAACAGAATACCTCCTCATCCAAGAAACCTTCCTTGAAATGTTTGACAAATGCTGGTTCATCAACATATAGGTGTGGTTGTTGTTGTTAACGTTATAATCCGAATAGTACAGTTTAAAGAGGAACCTCTTTCCAACAAAATCTAACAATTCTCTAGGCCAGTACTCATCGACATCCATGCCGTGTTTCTCCATAAGTTCCCACGTAGTATATCCTGACAACTTGTTGATCATCGTATTAAAAAACACGATGGGAGCAGAACCAGATTGATCAATGATCCTCATGATCACTTTGTACCTGATATAAAGTATGATTATGTAATTTATAATATGTGACATAAAGAGTAAACTGATAAAGAACAAATAAATGCAAAAAAGGAATAATAATTATTACCTAGATGCAACCTGTACCGCACCATGGTCTTCACAGTAGAATGTAACTTTACTTTTGCCAGCGGATGACATAGCTTTACTTTCAACCACATTGACTTTCTTGTTACACTCCTTACAGGCCGTGTATGCCCATCCGTTTTCTTTGTGTATCCTGTAAATCCTGGCGTAGACAATGCAATGCGATTTATGAAATCATAAGAAAAATATCATCGGATGCTAGATACTATCTTCTTCACCGCTCCATTAAAAAAATTCGGCAATAGTGACCACCGACTTTTGAGGGGTGAACAAAGAAATCTTGAACTGACTTTCGTCATATTCAGGTAGTTCTTTTAATATGATATAGAAATTTATAAAAAAATCAAAATAAATAAATAAAATAAAATGAAACAAAAAAAGATTAAATATAAAAAAACCAAACCGCTGCCGAAACGATAGTATCTCTGGCAAATCGCGATTAATAAACATCTTGGTCCCAAAAAGTGCATTATGAATCGACGGATTCCCTGCATAGTATAAAGTTAACACGGATGCAATAGATATTATTTTAAAGACTTTTTTATAATATAGATTAAAATGTAAATACATACCATCCCAATACTTCACCTTGCCCAGCTAAAGGATGAATACAACATGACCAAGCTCATCACGCTTAACGGCGTATTCATCCCACATATTCGCCCACTGATCCCAGAAAGTACAATCAAGCTGGTCGGATCTAAAAAAAGGAATAATGTACTTTTAAAAAGAGAAAAATTATATTTAATGGGACAAAAGGAAGCTATATTTCATAAAAAAACTCTGTTTATCACAGCGTATACATACTCAGAATCCTCGACAACAACCGTTCTCCTTATCTTTCGGCCAGCAGCAGATTGGACAGGAACTATATCACCAATAGCCACAACTGATCCAATGATATCTGTTTCATTGTTTTATAAATTTTATATCAAAGAAGGAAAATTTAAATAGGATATAAATTACAGGAACATATAAACACCAGATTTATAAAATAAAAAGCGTACCAACAGCTTCATGCTCATGATATTGTCGGGTGCCATCCAATAAGCGGTTGAAAGGTTCCAGTATGAAGCCATTGACATTATTGTCAAAAGAGTCAATCCTTGTAACCACCGTACCCTTGTAAAAACTGATCTTATACTTATGTGGCAACAAAGGTAACTTGCCACTGTTTTCAGCAATGGCAAAGTTGGAGATAGCATAACACTGGCCTTCTTGGAACAACGGTTCAAAGCGAAACATCCACTCCTTTTTTATATATACTTGGATTCTACTATTCTGTTAAATACATTTGAAAAAAGATATAAATTTTTAGTCTGCTATATAAGTCAAGATATCATTTTTTTAGGTTGACAACACGATAGATACCTGAGAATCCTGTAAGACCATATCTAGGCTGTATGGGTTATGAGCCTGATTCATCCTATGGGAGTGCCAAAGTGAAATGCAGCGCCCATGAACTGTGATGTTGTCCAGCATTGGATCAACATCTTTGATCATGGTAATGTTGCTTGCATCAACAACTCCTAAAATTTATCAAAGACACCAAAAATCATATCAGTAATATAAAATTTATGAAACATACATCATTTTCACCATTATATACTCACCAGATTCATATAAATGTTGTTTACCATTACATATCACCATTGTATATAATTGATAAAATAAAATGCATATACTTAATCACCATTATAGATCATCTAATATTCATTAAACAGATAATAAGCAGTACATATCTTTCATAAAATTAACAACTTCATCACCATTATACACCATCTAACGAACAGTATAAAAGAAAAGTATAAGAACACAATTGTTAAATAAAAAAAGTATAATTGTCTTAAAAAAACATAAATGTATAAAATTGACAAAAAAAAATTGTTAAGGACACCAACCTTTGTCCTTCCTGTAACTACTGCTTCCAAAACTGCTACTTGCAACTGTTGGGGGTCTTTGTATCTACAAAGTTCAAACCGTCCTTGTTGAGAACCCTCTGTTCCATTTTTGCCTGTAAGATTTTGCTATGTGTATCGATGGATGTGATACTGCTATTCAACCACTACGTATTTATAGTGTAAGATTAGGGTTTTGAAACATATTCGTGATAAGAATGTCATCAATTGTTTGAAATTTTGAAAAATCCATGATTTCAGCGATTAATTAACTAAATGATTTTGAATTAAAAGATAATAGCGCAAATTTTTGAAAACGATTGTATATTGACTGTAACGATATCAAAATGTGTTTTAATTGGGAAGGATTTTATGGAGATAAATTATGCATGATGCAAATAGAGGGATTTTTAGGTTTTATTTTGGGGAGGATTTGAAGTTCGATTACAATTCCATTCGGTATGAAAACGTTGACTACATAATTCCTTTGAATGAATTGAGTTAGTATTTATTTTTAAAAAGCATCACTATTGTTGTGTGTTTTACCAAATCTGCCACAAACAAGGGCTTAGTCCAGGATGAAGCCGTTTGTTTTCAAACAAACACCCCGGTTCGAAACCAATAGTGCAAATAATTTTTAAAATAATTTCGATTCATGCATGTAGATGTCGATTTAGGGACGTATAGTGTCATATAAAAACACCAAAAATATGACATAATACACCTTAGTGACCATGGATAGTCTGATGCAATGGCTTAGTGACGTGTCGTAAACTGTCCTATATATAAGTAAAGATGGTTAACACAAAAGTTGAAAAGACTACTTTGTATACGATAGTAATGAAGAAAAACCAAAATTGCAGGAAAACGTAGTCACAGCTCTTAATTTGTATCCAATACCAAACAATAATTTTTTTTCAAAAAAAATCATAGTTAGGCATTTGGCAGAGAAGATTATACTTAATTTTTGAAAAAATAAGTTCACAAGTTCACATAGGCATTTGGCTCACAAACATTAAACTGTGTAAAAAATACATTACAGATTTACCGCCTACATGGAAGGCGGACACACATAAATGAACCACCAGCTCGGTCTCTATTAAGATCCTTCAACTTTTGGTTATACCACTTAGAAAAAAACAAGAATCATGATCTCTAAATCCGACGAATCCATCGCCTCCAAATCATCAAGTCCAGGCAACACAGCAATCGAAGCAATCGTATACCCTTTTGCCCTATCATGCGAAAAATTCTCACCAGAACTGAACTGTTGGATCATTTCAAACTGATCTCCAATTCCTCCAACCAATTCCAAAACCTCACCTTTCTCATTTTCGTTCAAACTATCCTTCAACTTAAAAAACGCAACTCTCATCGCAGATCCAGGCATTGGCGAGACACTAGCACAGTTAGATATCCAGTCAACAGCCATGACGTCGTCAACAATAGGTTTCACAGTCTCCATCCTCAAACGTAAATGCTCAGGATGAAGTCTGTACTTGCTGAGATCATCCATTGATCTGTAACGAGTGTGAAGCATGTGAGTGAAGGAAGACGACCTTGACCCGAGTAATTTTCCAGCAGAGACATTGTAAGTAAGGATGAGTGAACGTCCAGCTTGAGTCCATTGACCATAGCTGCGACTTTACGAGAGTCAGCATCTGGTTTTACTTTGTAGAGGACCACGTGTTCTATGATCTGATCATCTTGACCAGCTGACAATCTGATCAGGTTTCGGTGGTTGATGCAACAAGTTAGATGGCGGGAAAGAGGATCGAAAGATAATGATGGAAGTAATCGTATGCGTACTGGTGCACACAACACTTTTGTAGACACTTTCATCGGTGATTGGTGTACAGTTGACTGTTATCAGGCAAGGGATGTGCGTGCTAGATTAACTACCACTTAAGTAGAATGAAAGCAAAGAAGGCATGAATTTCACATGTTTTTCTTTTTTAATATATATTTCACTTCTGTTATTTTTATTTTCGAAACAAGTTTTTGTTTAACTCAATATTTTATCCCACATCAATTTTCAAAACACTGATACACACTACAACATTTACCACTATCCCCAACGACATTTCCACGCTTTCCCGGACGACAAATTTTATTAAAATATATAATCGGTTCGTTTCGGCTGGTATATAATTATTTTTTTATAAAATATATAATTATTATTTACAATTATTTTTTATAAAATATATAATCGGTTCGTTTCGGCTGGGTCGGTCCGGTTTTCATCCGGTTCGTTCCGTCGGTTCTATATAAATATTAATTAAAATTATTTTTTATAAATATAATTATTATTTAAAATAATTTTATAAAATATATAATCGGTGTTCGTTTCGGCAAGGTTCGTCCGGTTTCTCGTTCGTTCGGTCGTTCGATATTAAAATTATTATTTTAAAATTATTTTTAAAAAATATATAATTATTATTTACAATTATTTTTTATAAAATATATAATCGGTTCGTTTCGGCTGGGTCGGTCCGGTTTCTCGGTTCGTTCCGGTCGGTTCGTATATAATTATTATTTAAAATTATTTTTTATAAAATACATAATTATTATTTAAAATTAATTTTATAAAATATATAATCGGTTCGTTTCGGCTGGGTCGGTCCGTTTCTCAGGTCGTTTCCGTCTGGGGGGGGGTTCGTATATAATTATTATTAAAATTATTTTTTATAAATATATAACTATAATTAAAATTAATTTTTTATAAAATATATAATCGGTTCTTTTCGGCTGGGTCGGTCCGGTTTCTTCGCGGATTACGTTCCCGGTCGGTTCTAAAAATAATTATTATTTAAAATTATTTTTTATAAAATATATAATTATTATTTACAATTATTTTTTATAAAATATATAATCGGTTCGTTTCGGCTGGGTCGGTCCGGTTTCTCGGTTCGTTCCGGTCGGTTCGTATATAATTATTATTTAAAATTATTTTTTATAAAATACATAATTATTATTTAAAATTAATTTTTATAAAATATATAATCGGTTCGTTTCGGCTGGGTCGGTCCGGTTTCTCGGTTCGTTCCGGTCGGTTCGTATATAATTATTATTTAAAATTATTTTTATAAAATATATAATTATTATTTAAAATTATTTGTTATAAAATATATATTCGTTTCTTTTCCGGCTGGGTCGGATCCGTTTCTCTTATTCGTTCCGTCGGATTTCGTAAAATTATTATTTAAAATTATTTTTTATAAAATATATAATTATTATTTACAATTATTTTTTAAATGTTTTCCCGGGCGACATGTCGCCCGGGAAAGTGAGCGGGAAAAATGCCATTAAGATTTTCGTTGATTTTTTTTGGTACAATTTTTAAAATGTTTCACCTGTCGACATGTCGCCCGGGAAATGAGGCGAGAAAAATGCCGCTAAAATTTTCGTTGATTTTTTTGGTATAATTTTTTTTAAATTGTTTTCCCGGGCGACATGTCGCCCGGGAAAGTGAGCGGGAAAAAATGCCGCTAAGATTTTTGTTGATTTTTTTGGTCAAATTTTAACCACACATTCCCGGGCGACATGTCGCCCGGGAAACTCTCTTTCAACTTTGACTAAAAAGTCTATAAGAATTTGTGCCACGTCGGACGGACTTTTGTCGTTTAGCGAGCTTTCCCGGGCGACAAATGTCGCCCGGGAAAACTCCGTCACCTGTTCTACTTTTTCTTGTAGTGACATATGTATCTTGACCATATCATATATGCTAACATAAGCCACAACAAGTGAGCTTATGAAACATAAGCGTATTTAAAAGTTTCTTATAGTTATCCTAAGCGTGTATAAGCCGAAAAAGTTTCAAATAAGCTACAACTTAATCAAACAAAGCCAAAACCAGATTAGCCATACAACTGAAACAAACACCCATAGACTAAAGATTTGTAAGTTTATAACAATTAACACCACATTATAACTCTGAAAAGATGATGCTCCTAGTTCCATTGTTTATCTAAAGAACACAAATGTCAAATTATTTCACTACATGCCGTTACATTATTATCATCTTTATTATCTACAAAATGAAAAGTCGTCGATTGATCTCACTGTTTGGAAATTGTCTATATAACTTGAGCTTTCGCCTCTTGTTTATGATACAGACAAAAAGCTTCGTTCTTTATCCAACTCTATTGCTTTGCCTGAAAAGAAGAGAAAAGGAGGTAAACTTAAAATTAGTCCCAGAATGTTTAGGATGCCATTTATATTATATGAATGTTATGATGTCAAATATCATTTGAGACATTATTGGTTACTTCATGGGATTTAACAAGCTTTGTTCTCGCTCTGTTTTTACTAGGAGAAAGCCACAAATCTAACAGTATTAATTAATGGTAATGACATGGCAGCTTCTGTGACGTCTAAAAATCAGCTAACTTACAACATTGCCCTAAGTCTGAAGGTTTAACATGTTTATGGGTGAAAACAAAATTTGATGTGTTACATAAAAGAGAAACATGCCAAATTTTGTTATTTTTTATGTGAAAATGCAGAAAATAATGTAAAATCAACAAATAAAGATAATATTAATTGTGTTTCTGTTTTTTTACATAATGAGATTTCATATCAATTTATAATAGAACATGACTTGAAGGATAAACTAATATAACCTTCAACCTAATGGACCCCTAATCCTTTCATTAGGCTTGCGCCTTAATTAACCTATCATCTAACACTCCCCTGAGAGATTTCCGGACGTAAAAACCATATAATGTTCAATCGCCTTCTTCTTCTCTTATTTTTTCTCCTCTTCTTTGTTGTTCGTTTGCACGGAGATGAACTTGTATTTGGCGACATAATTGTATACTGCTTCGCGGTTTCCTCTATTTTTTATGACGTTTGCTAATTTTTTTACGTCACGGCTTGCTTTGCCTTTAGGAGGGAGCGGCAATTCGGTGGTCAATTTTTTTTGTCAACGACAATGATCTTTGACAACGAAATCAATTAGATGAAGAAGAAAAAAATACGGTTGATCGAAGGCAACTCAACATATTTTTGGTGTTTTGAGGACGGGGGTTTGGGGTTTATGCATAGAATACGAAAATCCTAGTAAAACAAAAACAATAAAGGGAAAATAATGAGGATCTCTCCGGATCACCGGCATGTAGCCGATGACCGGAGGGTAGCAAATTTTGTTATTAGATCTAACCTAAAGCTCGGATATCATGTAAAATAACAAATAAAAATATCATTGATTGTGTTTTTGTGTTTTCACAGATTTTATGTCTATGTCTATTTATAGTAGATATAACTCTAAACCTATTTGACCTTAAACCCTTCATTAACTTATCATCTAACAAATAAGATTATATCATAAAACTATAAAATCATTTTTGTTGTTACTCCCAAACATCAGCATCAAAAGACAAATTGCTGCATTTGTGGTCCAAAAGAGCACAAAAATTAGACTAATGGACAAATCTTTTTGTTACTACATGCAGTTATCATGTGGTCAGCACTTAACAGACAAATGTAACCCAATTTATAGATGGAAACCAATTAGATACCTGCGAATACAAGAAAGTTCCAAAAATAGCAATTGCGGCTCCAAGAGCGTTCACTGGTTGGACAGGTGTACGGAAGATGATGATGGATGAGACTATGACAGATATACATTTCATCGTGTTTCCAATGCTAAACGTTAAAGGTGAGATTTCGTCAAGTGACATGTAGGAAACTTGATTGTACAAGTGGTAGAAGATACTTTGAACCGCCACCCACCTATCATACAAAAATTAAAACAACAAAAAGAAGTTGAGATTATGTTTAAACCAATAAAAACCGCACCAACAAACATATACAGAGTAAGAAACTCAAACCACAAGACGTTATTGAACTAGCCATAAAGAAACGGCGCCAAGAGCATAGCTTAAGTTCAAATTATAAAAACATTCTTGATTTTGAACAGAAACTATAAAATTTTAATGGGGTGTTTGGATTTGTTTAAACGCTAAAGCAGTTGAGTATTTGGGTCAAATTGGTTTAAAATTTGAATATTTGACTATATAAGGTTAAAGTAAGCATATGTAAAAAGTTGACTTAATATACATGGATGATAGTGAACTTTACGTTCTTGTTCAGTTAAGTTGCTGAACTAATATATATTTTGTTCACTTGAAACGATGAACATATAAAAATTTACATTTATATAACTACTTAATACATTCAGTGTTAACACCAGTGACCCAAATGCATACCTTTTGATAAGTTGAGTAACCTAAATGTCATGTTTTATGTGTTCCAGTGATTTTCACGTATTTTCTAATAATTATAGTGACCCAAATGTTGGCGTTTCACTAGTTCAGTGACCTATGTGAACAAAAAAGTTGTCGAGTAACCTAAGTGAATAAAAACAAGTAACCCCGTATATTAACCTGTAAAAAGTTCATGTAAGAATATTCTTAAGATAAATGTAAGTTTGCATATCTGTCCCTAGTTTTACTTAACTGATTCATTATATTTTTTGAAAAGATGTGTTGACCAAACAACAAATTAGATATGTCAAGTGAATTACCAAATAAATTGGGGTCCAATTTCAGTGATGGCTTTTTGCCACCCAACTGCCCAAACTTGTGGGCCCTCCACAACAATTGCAAATGGTGTAAGGATCAAGAGTGAAAGAATTGATAAACATGCATAATAATTCATCCCAGTAACAGATTTTCCCTTCATTCCTCTTTTGGAGAATATGTTCCTAAACACCAATGCCAAATTGGAAATCATAGCTCCCATAAAACCTGTAATTTATAACACAGTGCCAAATTAGAATATATACACATTGATTCTATATTCTATCAAATTTGACCAGAAACTAGTGAGTACCAGTCATGTTGAAGTTAATTTCAGTAAGTGCAACAAGACCACAACCACCAATGATCGGTATAAGAGACAAGTAAACAGGCATCGAGAGCGTTTCACCCAAAATGAACCGTGACACTAATACACTGAAAGCAGGCTCGCCACTCTTGATAATGTGAGTAAAAGAAATGGCAACTTTTGACATACTCACAACTGCTGCTACATTACCAATTGTATGTGCTAATGCAACCTAACAAACATTATAAACAAGATTTATAATTTCACTACCAAAGGAATATTTAAACAAACCCCAGATCATGAAATTGCTTGAAGGTTATATTTAGACCATGTCCACACAATAAAAGATCCCTAAAAATATTCTTCTTTGCATCAATGCAATTTTACCAATTGACCTTACTTTATGTACCAATTGTTGGACTTATAATCCAATTAATCTTTGTATAATTAGATAAAAACCTGTGTTTTTACAGGTTTGGGCCACAGGCCAAGGAACCCAATAGATAGACCCGAGTTTGTTAGGATTAGCAGTTATATTCGGTTAAAGTTGAAAGGGCATGTCGCTTGGTTTAACAGAACCATCACATCCCTTCCCAAACATCACACCGATTCATTCATTATAAATAGATAGGAATCCTGTAATCAAACTCAACCCTTTTATCAATATAATATCAGATTCATTAGGGTTCAACCCATCTTCTTTGTTTTTTATTCTTGTATGATGATTATTGGCATGATGCTTGTTTGATCAAGATCGATCCTGGAAACCCTCCAACATCAGAACCTGTGAATTCTCAACATGGTATCAGAGCAAAGGGATCAAACAACACAACAAATCATGTTTCAATCATCATTCAAGATTCAAACTGCGTTCTTTTTTCTTTTAAAGAAGACGCAACCATGGATGCTATTTGAAGAAGAAAAGATGTCGAATTTGAAGAAGAAAGATTAGAATCGGTTACAACACCAATCCGGTGGTTAACCAAGAAGAAGATGAATTTGTCAAGAAAAGAACAAAGGGTTCCACGATTGAACAAGAGACTTTTTTGAAGACCACAATATTTGTGGATCAAGGCAAAGAATTGACATGCCTTCAAAGTTACAGGATTAAGTAACTATGGACAAAGTCTCGGTTCGGAGATTTCTGCAAATTTGCAGATGAGGGCTAGAAGAAATCTACCCCGAAGTCACTATGGCAACCAAGAAGTGACTGGACGGACCCTGCAATAGATAGAAGACATCAAGCTTTAAATCAAGATTTAAAGGGTTTGAAGAAGGCATCAAGAACAAGAAGATTGAAGACACAAAGATTAATAGATTAGGGGGGAATATGTATACGTACAAAACGTATGAAACAAATATAATAAACGTCCGAAAACGTAAAAAAACCATAAAAAAAATAGTATAAAAAAATAAGAACGTATCAAAACGAATAATAACGTCCAAAAACGTATAAACGTACGAGAAACGTAAAAAAAACGAGACAAAAAGCCGCATGAGAACGTTAAAAACTTATGAAAATGTAAAAAACATATTGAAAACTACAAAAACGAATGAAAAGGTCCCGAAAACTGTGGGGTATCAAATGTTATAATAACGTAAAAAAAACCGTATAAATCGGAGGAAAATGTATAAAACGTACAGAAATAAAAACATACAAAATCGATGAAAACGTATTAATACGTACACCAAAATGTACAATTGAAGGCGGACGCTAAATGGAAAGTAAATATATTACTTAACAACACCAAATTGTGTTTGGTGTTATGTTTAGGTGAGTTTCGGAGTTGTTTATTGGTTGTTGGGTCTGTGGTATACGGGTATGTGTCGGGTTTGTTAGGGGGTGTTTCCACCTAAGCACCAAAATGTCCATGTAGGATCCACGTAAGCACCAAAAAATGACCACGTAAGCATGTAAAAGTAAATATAATTACTTAAAAAATTACGCGGCCTCACCAGGAACTGAGGTTACCATGTTGCTTAGTTTTGAACAAATATTGAATAGTCCCGTTGAGTCGTAGAGGTAATAAAAAAAGTAAGTGTTTCAAGCCTGACCAAATTGAAAGGTATGTGACATTTTATAAACAATAACCTAATATAATTGATAAAATCCCGTAACTCATCATCATCACTTATTCATACGCTTGGTTGCCAGGTTGAATTTAGGTATGATAAGCGATCACCCCGATTACACCTAAACAGCACTTTGTTTACAAAACATATCCTTTGAAACGTTCGTAACTACTCTATTTTGACAAAAAAACGTTATTACAAAGAACCACCAATACAATGCATACCAAAACTTCCTTTGAGATAAAATACCATAAATTTTTTATTTTTGTTGATTTAGTGTGTTTTAATTTTTAGCCGATTATCTATGATTTAATAACTATATTTAAAGTAAATTTTTTCAGATAAAAAATATATTTTTTTTCAGATAAAATTTAGATAAATAAAGTACGCATTGCAAAAATATGAGATTCTTTGAGATTAAAGTAAGATTTTCGGATAAAAGTAAAAATTTAAATAACCAAACGCGTCAAATATTAACTAGGCGTGCCAATAACATAGGAGCAAACACCCATTTGTACTTCATGCGCATGTCCAAGTTATCAACCTTTCATTTTAGGTAAATGCTAATACACAAAGAAACTCCCACATAAAGTTTTTACAAAATGATGGTGTCTTATGGTGAGTGACATGTTCAAGATTCATTTTTTTTAATTCACTCTCTTATATGCATATGACACATCAATTTAGAGTTTTATTTTTTATAAATCATTTGGTGGTTCTAGCATTCCTCTTCATTTAATTAACTTAAGAGTGCAAAATGACATATGAAGAGCAAAACTCAATTTGCCTCTCCATGGCCACGTGTCAAGTTATAGACCTTTCTTTTGGTCGTAATTAGAGCGTGCAAATGTTCATTGGAGACGTGCTAAACATTTTTGCACCACAACTTACAGAATGTCCAATTAAGAGTTTAAATCCTAACAAGAAAATGACACATGTATTAACTTAAATAAGAGCCAAATGATTATGACGACAAAACATATTTGCACGGATAGTAATTTCTCGTAACACACTTTCAATAGTTGATTTTTTTATTTTTTTTTATTTTGAGTTTAAATTTATATTATTTTTTTTTTCTTTTTCGTCACCGACACTTACCTCGACTTGGAAAATTTTTCGTCTTATTTGATTCCAAAAAGCAACAAGCTGGTAAAATTGGTAATTAATAATCCAATCCTAAACACCACAAACTCAAAATCTCGGCTAAAAACAAATACTAATACTACTTAAAAACATATTTTTAAAACCATAAATCAATCAAAAACTGACCCGAAAATACTTACAGGATACCAAAGATATCCAAAAATCAAGATCAGTATTAAGTGCTTCATGCAACTATAACAACCCCAAGACACAACGTATAAGCAAAGATCCAGCAGCGAATTGACAAAGTCGAAGTCAACCAAGGAAACGGAAAAGCGTTCAAACCGTTTAATTAAAAATATTAAAAACGCCACATCAAAAACCACCATTTGCAAACTAAAACCCTATTTTCAGTTTCCTAGCTGCTTTCAACTTTTCTCAACTTCACCTCTTCACAGCATGATCACCATCAGCATCAGGTTCTTTGCCACGTGACCAGTGTTTTGAGCTTTTTTTTAACTCATTGGATTGTGCTGATTATCCAAAAGATTGCTTAGAGATGAAATAATGCATTGGTTGAAATGTTTATAGGGAAAAATTTGTACTTTTTGCGTGTAAGTGAAAGGTAAATTTTGGAACATTGTACTAAGGGTTTCTTTTATAACATTATACTGATCATGGTTATAGATTTGATAAAAAATGATCAAGATCAAACTTTGTTAAAATCCTTAAAAAAGGATAATAGTTTTCTTATTAATTCGGATCTGTTTTTTTCATTGAATAAAATATAAGATCAATGGGAAATTATAAGTGATGATGAATTTTGAATCAATATAATATATTTATTTATATTTTTAGGGTGGAGGGAATGAAAAAGAACGTCTTCAATGGCTTGTTTTCCTTCAAGTTTTTTTTGCTTTTCAAAATAACTGCATTCAAACACCTTATCGTCATTGTTACAGTTTATGTGTTTTTCCTGTGTAAAATAAGCCCTAGACTGGGTGTAATAATGTAAACGTGTATTCTTTATCATGAGTTGAGATGAATACAATAAGGATACATAAATAGTGTGCAATGTGGGCTAACCTAGTTACATACAAATACAAAGAAAGACCATGGGGCCGTATAGACTGTTAACACCACCCCCAGTTGGAGCGGGAGATGAACGAACGCTCAAACTGGTACGAAACTCACAACAAACTAGTAGGTATACATTTGGTTATGATATCCATACTGATAACTGACAGAACGTGTAGAACCCGTATAACAACCGTACCCAACCAAGATCCCTAACAAAGTGAATGTCAATCTCGATATGCTTCGTATCGTGCGTTGATGGTTGACGGGATTAGAAAAAAGATAAACCACTCACATTGTCACAATTAGACAAGTGAAGCAGTGCTAGAGGTGTATGAAGTTTCACGTAATAGAGGACGTAACCACAAGTTTCAGCAACCACCGCATGGCAACAAACCCCCCGATACTCAGCCTCAGGCACTAGATCAGAAGAGAGTAAATGGCGCTTCATGACCTCGGAGAAAGATTGTTTCCAAAAAAACACAATGAACCAGAGGTGATCGACGAGTAGTGGGAACAACCCGCCCAATCTGCAGCTGAGTATGAGCCATAAAGAATGGAGTCCGTAAGGAATAAAGTGGTAATCCATAGACAAGGTGCAACATATCACTTACCGTAAGATCCTCTTGAGAGGCAGAGAGATTGAGGCTTTCGGGGGTCATTCATAAAGGACAATAAGACCTGCTGAATCAACAGAAAAATGTCAGGCCGTTAAAGTTGAGATACGTAAGGCCCCGGCTAGGCTTGCGATATAATGTAGAGTCAAAATAGGAGCACCTCTGCAGAAAGTTTGGAGTCGTGTCAACAGGTGACGAACACGGTTTTTACAATTTAAGCATCAACCACAGCACCCGATTCAAGAACCTCAGCCGCATACTTTTGTTGAGACATAGAAACATCCCGAAGCATTACGATTCACATAAATGCCCTAGAATTAAATTAAGTGTAGCCCGAAATCAGTCATGAGAACCCTGCAATTGAAGAGAAGTGATAATCTGCTGTACACAGATCATTGAAGAAGATCAGTCAAAACAATATCATCAACATATAAAACAAATAAGCATGTCTGCCCCCTGTCTGTAGATGAATATTGAAGAGTCACAACGACTATGTATGAAACCCAACCCGTGCAGCATAAGCCGCAATCTCTAAAACCAGGCGTTCGAGGGGCCTGTTTAAGCCCATAAAAAGATCTTGATAAGGCAAACATGATCTGATGCTGCGGATCCCAAAAACCAGAGGTGGTGCCATGTTATACAGTCTCTGATAACGATCCCATGTAAAAAGGCATTCTTGACATGCAAGCTTGGGAACCAGCCAATGTCTAGAAAGTGGGCTAACTGAGTAATAGTCACGAATAGTAGCGGTTTGACAACCAGAACTAAATGTCTCAATCCACTTCAATACCTCTGCAAGTTGAGTGCTACCATTTGCAACATGACGAGCCTTGTACAGTCCTGAGGTACCAATCAAGCGTTTAAACTTATGGCAAAAACGGCCACATAGAACGAACAATTTCGCGACCGTGGCCGAGGCAAAAGAACCAAGATTATTTTTAATTAAAAACTGTATATTCATCAAGCATAAGCACATACCAATTTGGGTCACAAAAGCAATTGGATAGGCTTAGGAATAATTGATAGGTGGACTACGTGTAAGTTAAAACGTTTGATTGGGGATATTATACCTTACGACACGAAAAGCGAGTGACCATGAGGGGGTGAGTCGAGGTGGGATTAATGTGAGTTTGTGTTAGGAATATTTGTTTCACAGTGGATGCCGTTATGTGGTGCTGGACGTTTGTGAGTGGGGAAGTGGCTAGACTCATTGTTTGGGTAAGCCGGTTTGTAGTGTGGCTTCCGTGGTGGACTGGGTGGATGCAGCCAGTAGATTGTTATAGTGGTAGGTGGGGAAGTGGTGATTCCAAGTAATTTGGATATGAATGTGTTGATGAATGATGTTGGGGGGCGAAGTGTCCAAAATGTGTACGAGGGGATCAAGAGAGTCATAATCCATATGGAAAATTAGTCTCATAAAATGTTACATGACGGGATAAAGAAGATTTTGTTGTTTTTAAGTCTAGGCATCGATATCCGCGGTGATATGGTCGGATAACCAAAAAATTGGGGTGTAACCCTGGTTTCAAGTGTTTGTGATTTGGTGTGAAGATGAGGATAGCCAAGGCAAACCAAAAACACAAGATCCCATAGTTTCGGTGTTGTTTTAAAAAAGGCGAGTGTGAGTATTTCATTGTGGATGGCGGTGATGGTAAGATGTATCAAGAGGTGAGAGCGCCATGTGAAGACGTCACCAAAATGTTTGTGCAGGTGAGCTTGGAAAATAAAGTACAATCATGGTGTTGATAGTTGGCGTAGCATGTCGTTCAATTTTCCATTTTGTTCTGAAGTCCTTTTGGGACGAGAGAAGAAGCGTATGGAAATAAACCATTGGTCACAAATAGTTGGTGATGGGCAGTATGACAAACTCCCTCCCATGATCACATTGCAAAGATTTAATGTCCCAATTGAAAATGGTTTCTTAAAATAAGCAACGAAGTGAAATAAATTTGGACAACACATCCCGACTTATGTCGTAAAGGGTACACCCAATAATAATGTAGAAATGATCAAGAAACAAGACATAATATTAAATACCCACAACAACTAGTAAAGTAGGAATGTCCATAAATCAGAATGGATAATATACATAAGGAGCCTTAACAATGTTTTCTAAAGTGAGAAAGAAGCCTCACGTTGTTGCCACGCTGACAAGCAAGGCAAGCACGGAAGACTGTGTCTTATTATTACATGAAATTAAATTAATTAAAACATAACGAACTAGCACTTCACCTCCGATGACCAAGTACGTTAGTGCCACGTTTCTGCCAAAACCAGAAAAGCTTGAGGGTACGACGAGACTTACTGGATAAAGTCACCCGTACTGTCCAACGTCTGAGGATAATTTGACGGGTGCCGAGAAATCCCTTTATAGAAAAACCAAACTCGTCAAATTCAATTGTACATTTATTTTCACGAACGAATTGACGTACAGAAATTAAGTTTTTGACAATATTGGGTGTAATGAGAACATTATTTAAGTGAAGTGTACGGTAGGGAGTTGGTAGCGTGCTATGGCCCGTGTTGGTGACAGGAATAGATTTCCCGTCACCAACAAGAACAGATGGATATATGCGAGAATTAAAAATAGTACTAAGATTATTAACTGAAGAGTTAAGGTGAGATGACGCACCAGTATCCATGTTCCAATTTGAGTTAGCCGGATCCTGTAAGGTCAAAGTATTAAAAGCATGTGGCAGTTGTGTCTCTTGACTAGTCGAACCCGAGGAGGCAGATTGGTTTTGTACAGCAGCCGAGTAGAGGGCCTGCTGGTGGCCATTGAACCCGAACGTGGGCTGGTGTGGTTGTGTTTGCTGAAATCCTGGAGGGGCATTGGGCCTTAAGCCCATTGTGTTGTTATGTTGAACTGGTTGCTGACCCTGCGAAATGGATAAGCCATACTGGGCCAATAGGTTTTGTTGGGCCTGAATGAGGGATAGAAGGTGTTGTTGGCTGGCTGAATTAAGACCAGTGTGTCCAGGCCCTTGTTGCATGGAGCGAGTATTATGTTGAGATGAGTTCGGGCGTGGGTTGTTGGTGCCTTTTGGAGAGGCATGAATGAAACGACAATTCGTCCCCCAGCGGCAATAACCTCGGCCAAAGTTGCGGCAGATCTCGGTCTTGTTCTCATTACGGGCATCGCGATCACGATTGTTGCGGTTGTCTTGAATCCGTGGTTGGGATGTAGCAAGAAGCACTTGTGGTGAGCTTGATGTAGTGGAGGTAGAGAGTATCGGTTGCTTAGACCGGAGACGCATCTCCTCAGTCGTGACCATGGTGCGAACAGTTGCTAGGTCAGGAAAGGGATCTTTGTGAGCAATTATTTGAGCAAGGCTTCCGTATTTTTCACTTAGGCCGTTGATGGCATAGGTGACAATATCGTCATCATCCATGGTCGAGCCAAGGTCGGTAAGAAGAGTGATAATGGAATCAATCTTGGAGAAGTAGGCGTCTGGTGTGTCGTCGCCCATTTGTATGACACGTAGTTCACCTTTTAAAGCAACGGTACGTGTCCTTTTGTTTTCTTGGAAGATGGTTTCGATGGTGTCCCAGGCGGCTTTAGCCGAAGCAGGGTTGGTGCTGATCATCCTTTTCCGAAGCGTTGGAGAAAGGGTAAGAAAGATCCATGATTTTACGATGGAGTCAGCCGTGATCCATTCGTCGGTTGGTGGATCAGATGTGGACGTCGATCCATCGATGTGGTTTAGCACGTTAAAGTTGCTGCAGTGCCCTTTGAAAAAGTAACTCCATGTGGAGTAGTTCGATTCCTGAAGATCGAGTTTTTCGGGTACGAGACTATTGATGTTATGTACCGCGTAGAGTTTTTCAACCAAGGTAAGGGCAGGAGGGGGTGGTGGTGTATTCGAGTTTGTCATGGCAGGGTGATGAGTTCGACTGTTAAATCGAGGTGAGGTTTGATGATTTAGGGTTTTGGGGATCGGCTGTGAAGGCCTGATACCATGTAAATGTGTATTCGTTTATCTTGATTGAGATGAATACAATAGGATACATATATAGTGTGCATAATGGGCCTAACCTAGTTACATACAAATACAAAGACGGCCATGGGCCGTATAGACTGTTAACAATAACAACCACCCTTAGAGCACAAGTTGTAATAGATGTTATCTGACGGTTTCTCCTAATAACTTAGAACCTATAACTTAAACAAAAAATTGTCTCACTCATCACTCAAGTTATAGGCAACCCGGCCCTCATGATTTGTTATTTTATTTATTAAAATAAAACAACACATTTTGTTAAATTAAAAATAAAGATACATTAAAAATACGAAATTGAAAAAAAATACAATTGAGTGATTAAGGTTCCATAGATTCTCCATACTATTTTGTCAAAGATTGTTGTGCACTTTCGTATCCCGAAATTCTTTGTTTTTCCTTCACATCTTTCCATCCACGTACGTTGCAAATCGGTTGTGAAGAAATATACAATTCCTTAAACTCATTTATCGTGAATTATTGATGTTTCAATATCATGTTATGTAACATGATGCAACAAAACATGATTTTTCGTAGCGTGGTGGTTTCTTTAGCACGTGCGGGTTGTCGTAAAATTCTTCAACGACCTTGTATGACTCTGAAAGGTCGTTCAATATATTTTATTGCACTATCGTAAACTCTTTTAAATTCGTTGTTTTTTCATCGCTTGCAGTGGAAAACGTTTTGACAAACGTAGCCAATTGAGGATAAATGTCATCCGCTAAATAGTAACCTTTTTCATTTGTTTTTTTCATTTACTACAAATGAAGCTTCCTGAGCATTGTTGTCAATAAGGTCATCAAAGAAGTTAGAAGTATATAGAACATTGAGGTCGTTATTTACCCACGCAACACCAAATGTGCATGCCAAATCTACAAATCATATGATGCAACAGTGGATTTTTTTTATCGCCAAAATAATTTTTCAAAGTTTGTTGTTCTATAACCCCTCGTTCACGTGGTTTGATGATTACCAAAAGCTTGAAAATTGTTCATAAGCTTATAAAATCAATGTATACTTACTCGGATCATCGTGAAAGTGAACGTCGTAATGATCATAGCTCGGATCCATAACGTTTTTTAAAATAATATAGACAAGTATTGTTGAGATTTATCGATGAAAGTTTGTGTTAAAAACTAGTTATTTAAAAAGTTTTTATATGATTTTTAAAGGATAAAAAGTGGGTATTTTTTTAACGGCTAGTTTGACTCTTCTAAATTATATATATATATATATATATATATATATATATATATATAGTTAGGATCAAATAAGAAGTTTTCTTAAAATAAGAAGTAACTATAACCGCATATCCGAGATGCACCGACTTAAATTAGATGCATCTCTATAATCTTATATGCATTATAACGCATCATAATGTGTTTTCTAGCTTTTAATTAGATGCATATACGTATATTAGATGCATTTTATTTTTTTGTTCCTCTGCATGTGCCGAAATCATCAAAATCAATTTGCACCATCTACACATCAAGTTAACGTTCGAAACTCAAATGGGGATCTAGATGAATAGAAATGCATCTAATGCAAGTCGTTGCATCTCAAATGTGTGGTTTTAGTCACTTATCACCACTTCTTATTTTAATTTACTTCTCACTAGATCCCTACTCTCTCTCTCTCTCTCTCTATATATATATATATATATATATATATATATATATATATATATATATATATATATATATATAGTTGGGGTAAAATAAAAAAGAAGTTATAATAAAAAGGGTAGGATGACACCACAGGCTGCCACGTGTCCCCTCCCCACCCCTCCTCTCAATTATAACTGCCAGAGGTATTTTTGTCATTTCTCCATTATAGGTATATAAACTACTTTTTTTCAGTTTTAACCTTTTTCATTCATTTTATTTCTTATGTTTATACCGACTTATCCATCCTCTTACACACTTCATCTTCTTCGATCAACAACCACCATTTACCATCGTCACCACCAATCCTACCACCATTTCCTGAGTTATCTACCGCCGTTAACCACCGTAGTTTCATTCCATTCAATCGTTAACAACCGATCAAAGAAGATGTCGATTTACTTATTAATCAGCAACGAGTATTCATCATCATTGAAAAATTATCAATGAATTATTATCATTAACGAAAGTAAGATATTAATCTGTTATTTTCTAACTTTTTTGTCAGTTTACTTTATGTTCATTCGAATATTTGATTGTAGTTAGTTAATATGTTATAGTTGATTTTTTGTGTATTTAGTTGATTTAAAACATTCATTCAGTATGTGTTTGATAAAAATAAACTAGATGAAAAGCGTGTATATAAAACTTGCACACCAGGTGTTTGATAAAATGCCTACATGATATTTTATAACTGTAATTGGCTAGGATCGTACTGTGATGCATTAGTTATGTATTAGGATGGACAAATTATTTGTACATATTGTGATGAACTTGTTGCTAAAAGTGTTATGCACTGATATAGATAACATTTATGTTTGTGGTTGCTTATTGATCAAGTAAATTTAATTGGTTTTTATTATCGTATGAAGTAATAAATCGGAGTTAGATGGTTGTTAATGTATTTTGGGATTTGCGGATGTTTGTCATGAAAAATCAATTTCGTTAAAAATGGCAAGCCATGTTTACACTAAATCATGCATATGAACAACGTAAGTAACCTACTACATTACAATTCATTTCCTACCACATCACAGATAAAATCAAGAAAACACAATCAATTTTGTTAAAAATGACAAGCCACATTTACACTAAATCATGCCATGAACAACGTAAGTAACCTACTGCATTACAGTTCATTTCCTCCCAAATCAAAGACAAAAGGAGGCAAGCAAAATCAATTTCGTTAAAAACGGAAGACACATTTACACTAAATCATTTCTATGAACAGCGTAAGTAATCTACTGCATTATAATTCATTTCCTACCACATCAAAGACAAAAGTAGGCAAGCAAAATCAATTTCGTTAAAAACGACAAGCCACGTTTACATTAAATCTTTCATATGAACAACGTAAGTAACCTACTGCATTACTATTCATTTCCTACCACATCATAGACAAAAGCAAGAAAATACAATCAATTTCGTTAAAACCGGTATGCCAGGCTTACACTAAATCATTTCTATGAACTACGTAAGTAACCTATTGCATTACAGTTCATTTCCTACCACATCACACACTAAAGCAAGAAAACATAATCAAACCGGCAAGCCACATTTAAACTAAATCATGCATATGAAAAACGTAAGCAACATACTGTATTACTGTTCATTTCCTACCACATCACAAACAAAAGCAAGAAAACACAATCAATTTCTTAAAAAACAACAAGCCACGTTTACACTAAATCATGCATATGAACAGCGTAAAAAACCAACTGCATTACAGTTCATTTCCTACCACATCACATATAAAAGAAAGCAAGAAAAATCAATTTCGTTAAAAACAAAAAGCCATGTTTACACTAAATCATGCATATAAACAACGTCAGTAACCTACTGCATTACAATTCATTTCCTACCACATCATAGACAAAAGCAAGAAAACTTAATAATTTTGTTAAAAATGGCAAGCCACTTTTACACCAAATCATGCCATGAACAACGTAAGTAACCTGCTGCATTACAGTTCATTTCTTACCAAATCAAAGACAAAAGGAGGCAAGCAAAATCAGTTTCGTTAAAAACTGCAAGCCACGTTTACACTAAATCATGCATATGAACAACATAAGTAACCTACTGCATTATAATTCATTTCCTACCACATCACAGAAAAAAGCAAGAAAACACTATCAATTTCGTTAAAAACGGCAAGCCACATTTACACTAAATCATGCATATGAACAACTTAAAAAACCTACTGCATTACAGTTCATTTCCTACTACATCACATATAAAATAAGGCAAGAAAAATCAATTTCGTTAAAAACGGCAAGCCATGTTTACACTAAATCATGCATATAAACAACGTAAGTAACCTACTGCATTACAATTCATTTCCTACAACATCACAAATAAAAGCAAGAAAACACAATCAATTTCGTTAAAAACGGCAAGCCACGTTTACACTAAATCATGCCATGAACAACGTAAGTAACCTACTGCATTAAAGTTCATTTCCTACCAAATTAAAGACAAAAGGAGGCAAGCAAAATCAATTTCGTTAAAAACGGAAAGACACATTTACACTAGATTATTCCTATGAATAACGTAAGTAACCTACTACATTACAATTCATTTCCTACCACATCATAGACAAAATCAAGAAAACACAATCAATTTCATTAAAATCGGTATGCCACGTTTACACTGAATCATTTCTATGAACAACGTAAGTAACCTACTGCATTATAGATCATTTCCTACCACATCACACATAAAAGCAAGAAAACATAATCAAACTTATTAAAACCAGAAAGCCACGTTTAAACTAAATCATGCATATGAACAACGTAAGTAACCTACTGCATTACAGTTCATTTTCTACCATATCACAGACAAAAACAAGAAAACATAATCAAATTCGTTAAAAACGGCAAGCCACGTTTACACTAAATCATGCATATGAATAACCTATAAAACCTACTACATTACCGTTAATTTCCTATCACATCACAAACGAAAGAAGGCAAGCAAATTCAATTTTGTTAAAAACGGCAAGCTACGTTTACACTAAATCATGCATATGAACAACATAAGTAACCTACTGCATTAAAATTCATTTTCTACCACATCATAGACATAAGAAGCTAACATAATCAAATTCGTTAAAACCGGCAAGCAGTTTTAACTAAATCATGCCTATTAGACCAACGTAAAGTAACCTAAAATGCAATCACTGTTTAGTTTTATACATCAAGTTCAAAATAAGTGCATAACAACATTTAACCATAAACATACAAACACAAATAATCATACTTACATCTTAATTAAAATATAAATAACCTTACATGCTTAAGATTCAAATCGATTTGCATCACAATAATGAATCTCTCTTGTTAAGTCATTTATCCTAACACCTTGATGCCAAACTTTCTTAAACACGTTTTGTATCCATTTTTTTTCTACATTTTGTTCCAGATCTAGAATAAAACATGATGTCAATTTGAATCAAACTCTAAATATAGCATACTTAGATCAATGAACGACGTGTGGTGTGCATGTGTGTGGGAAAGGGATTACGTGAAATCCCCTATTACACCCAACCTTATAAAAAAGTAGTCTATGTCAAACTGATACGCTTTTAGAACATGTTTTAAATTTATAACATTCGTGTCTACCCGTGATCTACATATATACTAACGGGCAGTGTACTCGGTCGTATGTAATGTAGTTATTGTAAATCAAATGTTGTCCCAAGAGCTAAGGGGCGGTCTATCTATTTGAGTTTAACCAGGATTATTCTAATAAAGCAATTTAATTGTCACAATTAAATTGAAGAAATATATTAAATAAGATAAAACAAATAACGAAAATGAAATGGTTTTACAATTTAAGAGGAGAAAGTGTTCTAATCTAGTTACTCCTTAACTAACGCAATGATTCAACTTCCTAATGCAATGTCTAATCCTCATTCTAGTTGGTAAATCTAATATCACTAAGACTGAGCGGTCATAGTAACACTATCCTATAATCACTAATTATCAATTCTTTTGGTCGTAGTGACCGATCAACTAGATCATAGTCATTTAGTCCTCAACATCCTATGTGATTTTCCAAATGTCAACAATCCCACTACTTAAACATTTAAATACCTATTAGTGGTCACCAATAAATATTTACCCGCAATTCTTAAGTCTCTAATACAACTTAGGTGTTGATATGATCAACCCCTATACAACCAAGAAGGGTGTCAAACATTCTCGATCCACCTAATAGACTACCTTGTGGTAAGTTCACGTACTTACTAGCCTACTAAATACTAAGTCATACTAGACACTACCAAATCACGGGGATCATTCGACAAACAGATAAGATATCCATAAAGAATGATAACTAAACTAAGGAAATCAAATCATATTGCTAATTAAATCATAAATAGGCTAACATGTGAAGTGTTTAGCCGGACATAGTATAAATGACAGCAAAACAAATGTATAAATAAGTAATTGAAGTAAACATAATGTTTGATACAATTACTCTATGTCGATCTATCTTTTATGATGGTTGATGGTGTATTCTTCCTTGAAAAGCAACTTGTTAATGGTGGAAAACGAATTTGATTGAAACCCTGATCGTCCTTTGTCTTCCGTGTGGAATGGTATGTGTGTTGTGACTGAATTAGGGCTTGTATTTATAGATTTCGTTGGGCTCGACTTCATTACGGCGTAGGCATAAGTGATGACCTATGTCGTAAGTGCTCATAGGCTTTCATTCATCCATAGCTTAAGTCTTGGTTACGGCGTAGATTTATGTACATAGCTACGCCGTATATCTCTCTAAGCCAGGATATTAAGTCAACTCTCCATTAATACGGCGTAATGCTTACGCCATAGAGATCTTCATGTCACAAAAATCTACCGAGTCTTCTTAATGGTTACGTCGCAACTCATATGACATCATTACGCCCTATATTCTTGTGGTCGAACTTGGTGTTGAAAAGCTTCAAGTGTGACTACGGGGTAAGTAGTAGAGATCAATTACGCTGTTCCAGCTTTTCTTCGTTTTCCTACAAGTTCCTCCTCAATTCCGCATCTCGTTGCTCCAATGCTCAAATAAATCATATTAATCAAATACGAAGCAATTAAATACGAATCCTCATAAAAATACAATAATTAAGAGCATATAACAAAGGGTGTGATGTTATCACAAACCGCACATGTAAAAAGTTAATGAATGGAGGAGGTCTTGTGAATTAGGTCATCTTTGATCTCAATTCTTCTCGGTTAGCAGAAAACAACTAAATATTTCATCACGAGCGGCATTTGAGAAAACATCACATGGGTTCATGAGTCTCGGGATTAAAATTGTCCAACAAACCAACCTCATTGTGAGTTCATTTTTTGGTCATATATACGTTTTTTTTTCTGATTAGTTATTAGAGCATTTGAGCTATTACACTTATGGTTGTACGAACCTATGCTTGGCACTGGATTTTGTTACATATCTAACTCACATGGAAGCTTTAGTAGATAAGTTTTTCTGTCCGTTCGAAATGATATTAAAAGTAGCTTCGGAATCGTTAGTTTATGTAGGTTGCATGTGTTCCTCCTATCTTTGCTTAAGACTTACTCCCTCTACCATGAAAAAAAGGTTTGGATGAGATCTACTTAGAGAATATCTATTAATTAATCAATCAATTACTCAAAGTAAAGTTCAAAAAATATATTTTTTTACTCAAAAGTCTATTAGTACCTCAATCTCAAAATTATTATCCATCTTTCTTTCTTGATTTGTCCTAAAATAATTGTTCACTTCTAAAAATAATAGTTTGATTTGTTTAAGTTTATGATATTACTCTTAGTTTAAATTGGTATTTACAAACATAAAATAAAACACTAATTAATTATTAAGGGATAAAACTGTATTTTTTTGCTTTCGTAGAAACCAAAGCAATTAATGCATTTTTTCTTAAACTATATATATTTTTTTTGTCTGTGGACAATAATTTTGAGAAAGGAGTAATTAAAAGGGAATTAGTTACTATGGATTTTGTTAACCAACGTGTAGCGTGTCCGTCACAAGCAAATAATCAGTATATCAAAAGGAAAAAGTGGTTGCTAGCAATTGTATACTGGAGTTATGTGTATATGATGGATTTTTAAGTGTTTGGTGTTTTAAGAGAGCCAGGGACAGTGAGTACGACATGCCGTTGGTACTCCACGTTAGCGACAACTCCACCTAAAACACCCTTCCAGCAAAAAAACCAATAACATGTTCTTCGTCTAATTTTCTCCTTTTTTCATTTTAATATAAAACAAACACGTTTTAAACAAATAAAAAATAAAATTACAATACATAAAAAATACGACATTCAAATAAAAATACAAATTACGATACGAAAAACACAATCATCATATTTGTTATCTTTGTGCGTCCATCTTACTTTTGCACTGATTTCATCTTGTATTTCTTCTACCAATTTAAACAAAGCACTTTCAATCTCGTAATCTTTTCAACCTTTAGCTTCCAAAAAAGTGTCAATCACAACACGTTTTTCTTGTGGAATGTCTTTGCATTCCTGATATGCTTTCCTCATATCTTCTTTAGCCGCCCTTGCTTTGTCAAACAACCTAGTTACGTCAACAATCTCTTCCAAACGAATGATATCCTCATCTATTTGTTTCTGAACTAGCGCTTTGATTTCATCGACGGTATGTAGGAGATAACAAGCCATAAAATATAAGTTAAAAGAGTGAAATATGGAAGAATGGAAGAGTGGACGAAAATGTATGTGAAAGTTTAAAATGTTTGGAAAATAGAAGTTAAAAATGGGTATTTCTAAATAAAAATGTGAGGTTCCTATGTTTTTTAGCCGTTGCATTTTGTATCCTTTTTATAACGTTATATATTCTATTTAAATAATTTATATATAGATCTAATATATATATATATATAATCTATATATATATATTATATATATAATTTATATCATATATATATTATATGTATGTATGATGTATATATCTATATGATGTGAAAGTTTAAAATGTTTGGAAAATAGAAGTTAAAAATGGGTATTTCTAAATAAAAATGTGAGGTTCCTATGTTTTTTAGCCGTTGCATTTTGTATCCTTTTTATAACGTTATATATATATATATATATATATTTATATATATATATCCTCTATAATATATATATTTATATATATAATATATATATATATATATATATATATATATTATCATACTTATATGTTATATACTTTTATACCTACATATTATATACTATATACTATACATGCATATATATATATATATATATAAATACTTATATATATATAATATTATATATATATAATAATTAAATATATTATATATATATATATATATATATATATATATATATATATATATATATATATATATATACTAAGACACATTAATATATACACATATACATAATATACTTATACATATACACACTCCACACACACACACACACACATCAACAACACAAAACATATTTTATATATAATATTATATATATATATATATATATATATATATATAACGTTATAAAAAGGATACAAAATGCAACGACTAAAAAACATAGGAACCTCACATTTTTATTTAGAAATACCCATTTTTAACTCACAATACCGTTCACTCCAATAGTTTTTTTGGATTGTATCATGTGATAATATGATTGTATCTTTGAGTGAATGGAGCTTTTAAGAAATAACATTAATTATATTTGTTGAATTTATGTATTTGTGCATTAAATATTTGTAAACCTGCTATATAGCTTATAATGCTTAAAAAGTATTTATGAAAATCTTTAGAACTTTTGAGGAGGGAAATGCTAAAATGCATTATAGGTTGTACAGTTATAACCAACGGGCATTTGGTCTAATGGTATGGAGGTTTTACCCTCCTAGGCAAAGTCTCATGTTCGAGTCTTGTCTAGGGCGATAGGGGTTTCCTCCCGCGTGTGTAAAGGGAAGGGTGCCATTGCCTTCTGGGCTGGACCCAACCTGGTTGTGTGGGCTCGCTACGCCTTCTGGGCTAGGGGTCATGTAGCCACAAATTGCCATTCCAAAAAAAAGGTTGTACAGTTATAGATTAAAACGAGAAATTATTGAACGAGTAGGTGAGCAAGAAAGCTAAGAGTACTAAGTGTGGTAATACCATTAACACCAAAAAGTGGTGTCAGCTAAGCTGCATCTCAACATTCTCACTTTTAACACTAACACAACAAAATACCTCCTTACTAGTAACATGTTATAACTCCAACTAAAACAACTTTTTTTGAGACCCTCCATCACCAATTTAAACATAAAAAATCAATTAAAACAAAATAAAAGTATTCTTTTTTCTCCCTCAACCGAGGGCGGAAGCAATGTGGGGAGTATTGGGTGCTAGGTCTCCCTCAAGGCCCCAACTAGCCAATAAGTTGATTGTAGTGTAGCCCAAAAGCCCAATATTTTAAAAATAGTAATAGTTCGGCCCCTACCAATATTATTCATTCGATATTTTTTTGTTTGGATAAAAAAAATAATAACAGCAGAACTCCATGAGTCAAGAGGAATAAGTGGAACAAGTGAATTAACTGATCAAAATTACTTATTCACTTCTTTGAATCTTTTCGTTAGATATTAATGATCATTGATCACTTCATTCACTGATAACTATAAAAGTATTAATTTCTTGTTGCATAATTAGTTTATCACTCGTTACATACTTCTTAGTTACCTTTTGGAATTAGTAATGATCATATTAACTCATAAGATATATAAAAAGATTAAGTTCGGCGTCCCTAGCTATTTCCCATTCCCCGGGCACATGATTATCCTTAAAGTCTTTTTCCAAATAGTAGGGGGTCGGGCACCTAAGTCATCCGTGCTAGGTCGCGGGTCATAAGACTTTCGTCTCGCTATGGTAGTCGAATATGGCATATCCTCATGATCGTAGCCACCTTATCTAACTCCAAATATCGACCTAGTAATTCCTTCTCCTACCGCTATCTTAGACTTTTTACAATCTATTACGGCACTAGCGGTTGCTAAAAATCCTCTTCCAATAAGTAAAGGGCACGTAGGGTCTTTTTCCATATCTATGATGTAAATGTCTTCTAAAAGTTTCAACTTCCCTACATATACCTATACGTTTCTCACAATTCCTACAGGATACGACTTAGTTTCATCCGCTAATCCTAGGACATTATCGGTCTCTTTTAATAATTCAATTTTTAGCGTTTTAAAGAGATATAATGGGATTAAATTCACACATGACCCTAAATCGGCTAAGGTATCAAAAAGCTTGGAGTTCCATAGTCTACAAGGTAAGATGAATAATCCAGGATCCTTCATTTTCTTTGGCATTTCATTTTGAATGAATGCGGACCCATTTTTGCCTAACTCAAGACTCTCAACATATTTATCAAAGATGGCGTTGTACATAGGAACATGAGCTAGAACTTCAAGATCCGGTAGATTAAGATGCAAATCCTTGAATTTGTCTTCTAGAGCTTTTCGGGTTCTTTTATTTTTGGTGTTTCAATTTCGTTGACCGTTAAAGTTTTGATTTGTGGTTGGTCTTTTTGAAAAGTATTCGTTAATTTGAAATACGTTTTGATAGCATTGACCGAATTGAAAGGATTTGAAAAACTTTGGGGATCTTCCATTAAGTAAGAACGAGCAGACGAGAGGTGCGATTAACATTAAATTTCAGGTTATTAATGGTATCACTCGGAAGTGATCCCGCCATTCGTTCATTGATAGCCTTCAAGAAGGTGTCAATTTTATTGGTCATCTCACTTTGTTGTTGTTTGAATATGGCTTCAAACTTGGATAACCGAGCGTCTTGAGATGTCATAAAGTTAGATACTAATCCTTCGAGATTTGATTGATTATTAAAATTATGAGGATTGTTGTTGAAGGTACGGTTCAGGAATGAACCATTTGATTGAAAACGATTAGGTAGGTTTTAAAAATTGTTTTTGAGAATTTTGAGGTTGCCTCCACCTAAGGTTTGGGTGACTTTTCCATGATGGATTATAGGTGTCACCAAGGGTGTTTTGCTCGGGTTTGAAAGTGAACCACTTACCTCCCGCTTTGTTGGTACGCGAGGATGTGTAATCAACAAAAGCTTGCTCAGGATTTTCCATGCAATATTGAGTGTCGTGGGGACCACCGCAAATCTCACATGAAGAAGCGATTGTGTTCACTTGAACGGATGGTTTAGGAGCAAGATGAGCTTCCATCAAGAGTTAGACTTGATTTTCTAGCTCAGCGAGACGACGGTTAGATGTACTTGGGACATCTTGAGGCAAATAGATTGCCTTGACCAATTTATCGAAGTCTCTTAGGTCATTCCAACTTTCGTTGTCATAGAGAGGGAGGTCCTCTATAAGTTCCCAAGATTCCTTGACGCTTTTGTCACGTAGCTTACCACTGGCCGAATGATCGATGGTTTGTGTTGTGGCTTGATTGACATGGTCATAAAAGATTTAGAATTGGAGCCAAAGATCGATGCCAGAATGAGGGACTTTTTAAAGCAAGTCCTTGAAACGAGTCCATGCTTCAGAAAGAGATTCACCATAATGTTGTTGGAACATCAAGATGTCATTTCTAAGTTTGGTAGTTCTTCTCGGTGGGAAAAACTGAGCAAGGAAATAGGTAGGGAGATCCTCCTAAGTGGAGATGGATCCTGCAGGTAAACGTTCAAGCCAATTGCTAGCTTAATCGCGAAAGAAAAATTGAAATAAACGCAATCTTGTCCTTTCCCTATTTTTAAAACTAAGGTCAAGTGAGTCCATAAGTTTTAGAAAATCCTTAAGGTGTTGGTTTAGATCTTCAGACCGGAGTCCGTGGAATGCACATCCGTTTTGCACCAATCGGATGGTGTCGGATCGCAAAGGCACCAAATTGTCTCCTTTGGGAAGCTTAATGGTGTTTTGATAGCCCTCATGGCTTGGTCGGGAATAATCTCCTAAAGTACAGGGTTGATTTTCGTCTCCCATGATGGTTAACGAAAAGAAAGTTACAAAACAAAGGGAACGACGAAAAGATAGACTACAAGAAAGCTAACCTAGAAAGAAAAAGAAGAATCTCACTTGATAGGAATCTAGTGAGTAGAGGCGCTAAAAACTTGATGCGGATTCGTTGTAAATGCAGAAGTTTTACAACCCTCCTAGGCAGAGTACCTAACCGTTGTAGTGTAATATAGACAAGACTCATGGGATTATTATCATTCTCTAGGGGAATAGTAAGGTAGGTTCGAATTGTATATTACTAAGGTCTAAAGGTTGAGGAAAGAGTATTTTTGTATTTTTATATTTTATTTAAAGCAAGTAAAAATCTTGAGTTTTTAAAAGGGGGTGTTAAACTAAACTAATAACTACTCCTAATTGCAAGAAATGTAAAATTGGTCGAAAACTCATATAGGTAAACAAACGTGTCTACTTAATCATGCACTACTCCCTAGTTGCTCTCTATAATCCTATTGCCCGTCACCCTCGTTAGTGTAATGTGTAAGTATTCCCCTAATTCAGCAGTTAGTTGGTCAAGCTCGCATTCTACGTGACAACCTAGTCGGGTGTTACCTGTCAAACACGCTCCCTCCCAATAACTAATCACGCGCACTAAATACTTAAGAAAGATCCTATCTAAAACCAATTCGTTATGAAGAACTAATCGTAGGTTTCATCTAACCTAATCGCGTTTCCCTAGACGTCTATGCTAATGTAATATCTTATAGCTAGTTTTCTAGAGCCTAAAGCGCACACTACTCATAAGAAGCAATAAAGATCAAAGAGTACAAACTAGGTTTCACACAATCATAAGCAAACACTAATTAATTTAGCCTAGCATGTTAAGAGAAAGAGAAGAACAAATAATCAAACAACACATAGACATATTGAATGATTAAATGGGTAAAGGAACTTCACTTCAATTAAACATGTGAGTATGTGAGTACAAAAGGTTTAAAAAACCCCTAAAAATCATCAATGGTAGTTGCACTAAAAGTTTTCCCAAGTTTCCACATGAATTTATGAAAATAAAAGGGTTGTATAAATAGGAATCGGGTTCTGACAACGTCGCTAGGGATTTGTGACGTCGTCAGCCCGTTGAATCTTCTAAGGGTTTCTTCATGTTGGCTATTATGACACTGTCGCTATACGTAGTGACGTCGCCGCCATATGATCCTGATAGCGTCAATATCTTTTTCTAACGCCGTCGACGCCTACTGAGAAGTCACACTTTTTGTCCAAAAATCCACTTTCTGGGCACTTTTGGTGAAGGCGTCAGGATGGAAGTCGCCAGCTTGAAAAGTTGCGTTTTTGTCTAGTTTCTTTCTGAATCGAGCCCAAGTCACGTGCTTTTCCTACAAGTGCTTCCCAAATGCTAAAATAACAAAAAAAATAATTAAGTACAATATTTAGGCATATTTGCATGATTTTGGGGATTAAATGACCCCGAAAAAGTGTATAAAATGACACCCATCAACTTCCAAGCTCAATTTTATTGCTCCATGGGACTTAACCACTCATTTTTTGCCTTTTGAAATAAGAATTTCTCCTTATCCTGTGCAACAATATTATACTCCTTCAGAATTAATGCTTCTTCCTTTTTGAGCTCATTATTATGAGGATCTTTGTCCACTTTCTTTTGAATACCTTTGCAACTTTTCCTTTAACTGGATGACTCTTTCATATAGGTTGCCATTCTTCCAAGCTAATTTCTCCAAATGATAATTCATTGCTTTCTGTTTCTTTACTAACTTGAACATTTTGCATCCATCATTATTGAACTTCCACTTTTTTTCCATCACTTTAATAAATTCAGGTTTATCAGCAATGAATTTAGAGAACATGAAAGCCCTATGTTTCTGTGGCATCACTTTAGAAATAACAAGAACAATTGGACTATGATAAGAGGATAAGTAAGGAAGGAAACCGACATGAGTGTTTGAGTATTTTCCTATGAAATCAACATTGCTCATGACCATGTTAATTTTCTTTAGGATCCCATTACTTGGATTTTGCATGCTTTGTACCCAAGTATAATGCGATCCAGTGCAGTTGATATCTTTAATTTCTAACTGGTTGACACAGTCTTGAAACACAATCATGTCATTTTACTTACATGAACCACCCTCTAAATGATCTTCTACATTTAAACTCACATTCTAATCACCCATCAATATGCACATAATGTCTTCTAGGAGATCCTGATAACATCAAATATTTAATATTTTTTGGTATCAAGTTCCCTATCAAAATGCATGTAATTATCTCATAAATGCCTGAAAATGATACGTAATCACTTATTTATTGTTTTCAAGAAGAAATTGAGCATTTATGTAAGAAACATGGGATTTGGACACAAAACAAGCAAATATGTATTTTTCAAGACACTTTACGGCGTAACCACCTCGCAAAGGTTACGTCGTAACATAATTAAGGCAAGAATGGTCATCACCAAGGTTACGGTGTTGGAACTTGCAACATTTACACCGTAACACATCTCATTATGGAATGATGAGTCATCCGAGTCAGCATTACGGGGTAATAATGAGCAGAAGTTACGCCGTAACATCAATTTTGCCTACAATAAGGAAGCCCACGTCAACATGATTACGGCGTAACCACACACAAAGGTTACACCATAGCAAGTTCGAAAAGTATAAATAGAGCCCTCATTATGTATATTCATCATCAACCCTTCTACCACAGCATCAAAGGGCGAACCAAGCTTCCAAAGGTTGAAGAAATCCATCTGAAGTCCAAGGGAGAAATCACTTTAATTATTTTTGTATTTAATCATTTATAAATGAATCCTGTAAGAATTATGAGTTTTTGATCAATGAATCCCTTCATTATTTCTTACTGTTCTATTACCATGAGTGGCTAAGCACTTCTAGTGCTGGCCTAGTTATGTAATTACTGATGTATTGATTAATGCTCCTCGTTTAATTATCGTTTTATTAGATATCCTTATAGCTTGTCATAGATCCCTGTGTTTTGGTAATGTTGAAAGGTAGTTTGGATCCAGTTAATCCTTTTATTTGGCAAACCGTTGAACTTAGGATTAAAAAGGTACTAGGATAAATTAGAATCTATCCTAGTGTAGGAACAAAAGAAGCACTGGAACTCTTTTAGAGAGAGCTAATAATCTATTTAGGTTATAGACAAGTCTTTTGGATAGTTGGTACTTAATAGCTACATCCAGGATACCTTAACATCGAGACTTTCGAGCAATTGGGATCCATAGAAGTATAGGACAGACCTCGAACGTCAATTTGGATATGTCAATTTAGAACACTAATAAAATGATACTTAGACACTGCACTAGGAAACATATCATATACAGTACTAATGAAGTAACTAGGTTACCACACTTTTCTTTCTATAGTCTTCTTCTCAATTTACTTTTTCGCATTTACTTTCTGTCTTAATTCTCAAAATCATTCAAAACCATTTTCAAACCTGTGACATTTCAAATTATAACTAATCTAAACTTAGCTCTTAGGACGACCTCGGATTTACCAATCCTACATTACACACGACTAGGTTTTCTGCTCGTTAGTGCGTGTAGACATCGGTGAACGAGTTTTTATAAATTTAAAACTTGTTAAATTATTTCTTTTAAAAGAAAATACACATCAAGTTTTTGGCGCCGCTACCGGGGAGCTAATTCTAGTTATAATATTATTCTAACCTATTTTCTTATCATGACTAGGAGTAGCAATACTAAAATATTCACCCCTTTTGACAATCCCAAAAGGCAATTTCAGACTAGGAAGAACACGACTCCTCTTTCTGTCCATAACATTTACTCTTTCTATGAGTCTGAATCCTCAGAATCAGAATCCGAAGAGACGGGTGTAATTAATATAGAGACCCTCACGATGATTGAAACTTTGAAACTTTGAAATAAAAGGTCAATTAATAAGATAATTGCGAGGTAACACCTTTGATGGGAACAAAAGCAAGGATGCATTCGAGCACCTAGAAAAATTTAGGAAATCACTAGTTGGTTTAACACACTCGGTTTTTCAAATGAAGCAACCATGCTAAAAGTATTTCCTAGTACCTTAATTGGAACTGCAAAATGATGGTTTGAAAGAACCCCTACTGGGGCAGTTAAAACTTGGGACGGATTGAAACAAACTTTCATACGAAGATTTTGCCCACCTTCTGTGACTTTAAAACGTTTAGGAGAAAACCACAACTTTAGACAAGACAAAGGGGAATCTTTGTACCAAGCATAGGAGAGATATAATGACTTACTCTTCAAATGCCCATCTCACGACCTCAACGAAGGCCAAAAAGTTAACACTTTTTACAATGGTCTTAGATATCATACTCGACGAACCCTAGATTCACAAGGTTTAATTCCAGGACTTACCGCTACAAAAGTATTAGAGTCGATACAGAAAATGGCCGACCACTCTCATAAATGGCACAATGAGGAAAGCAACAAGAATTTAACCCCGTTTATGATGATAGCGGAAAACTTAAAAGTCTTAATCATGACATGGGTAGCTTAAAAGAGAACGTTCGAAAGATTCATAATGGTCATCAATGTGAAGAATTAAAAAACATGCGAACCATTGAAAACAATAACGTAGGGTTTACCAAAAATACAACGCCTAACCTTGGCCTCAGGGAGACCTTTGAACGCTATCAGCATGAATCATATAAAAGACAAGAAGGCCTAGATGGATGGATTAAGTTATTCATCCAAAAGACTGACCAAGACCGCAAAAGGCATAACACTGCAATCAAAAGCTTAGAAGAGAGAGTCACTTGCCTTGCTCTTACTATATCTATCAATTAAGCCAAGTAGACTCCAATAACCCATTATGCTTCTGAAAGCACAAAATCCATTAAGCAAGAATGCGCGATGAAATTAAAATCGTCGCATGATATACCTTTCACGAAGGTAGAAACTTTCGTTGAGAAAGTAAAGAGAAGGATCATTGAAGATAATGAAAATAGGGAAAATTTTCTTAGAAAGTTGGAAAGTGAACCTGTTAACACTCCTTTAGTTAATGCTATCTGAAAAACTCCAGATTACACAAGACACTTACAAGAACTGGTCTCCAACAAAAAAAATTGAGGAGTTATCTATGGTAAAATTAAATTGTCGTTGTTCAGCCGTTTAACTAAACAAGCTCCCATCTAAGGAAAAGGATCCCATAAGTTTTATCCTACCCTATATCATTGGCAATACCACTGTTAGCAATGCCTTGGCGGATTTAGGAGCAAGCATTAGCGTAATGCCGTTTCCCATGTTCAAGCGATTGGGTCTAAGAAATCTAAGGCCGATTAATATGATGATTGAAATGGCTGACAGGTTCATGCAATCTCCAAAAGGTATAGTTGAGAATGTGTTAGTGAAAATTCACAACTTTATTTTTCCTGTTGATTTCAATATACTTGATATAATTGAGGACGATAAAGTCCCCATAATCTTAGAAATGCCTATGATAGCTACTACGCATGCTAAAGTAGGAACATAGCAGGTTGTTTTCAATTTTAACAATGGAACTAGCCCTTTAACTATTTCACCAGTTTGTGTTATGAATGATAAAAATGACCTAGGGGGGCCTGAGGATTTAGAAGAAATACTAATGAATGATGGCATAAATGGAGATCTAGAAATTTTCTTGAAGAAACTAGGCTATTACCTAACTTTGATCATCAAGGAGCCATATCCTTCTCCCTTAGTAGCTCTTTGAAAATTGCTAAGGATTCTTTTAAGACATCTCAAGATTAAAATAATGATATGAGCAGGCGATTGAAATCATATCAGGCGATTTTGAAATCGACAATCTTTGGGATGATCTGGATCCTAGAATATTAACTAGAGACAATGATCAGACAAAACCTGAATTCTTCAGCATCAGGAATAGGTTTCACCAACACAACCCCTACAATATTCAAGTTACATGCAAGCTAGGGTTTGTAAATTTTAATCCTTACATTGGCCCACATTGCCCATTTAACATAATATCAAAAGCGGCTTACAACACTATTATGACTCATGAACTCGTCTACACCAGAAATAATATAGTTGGTCTAGCAAAGAACATACATGTGTTTATAGGTTAACATACATTTCTAATTGACTTCATTGTTGTAAAAAACATTTGCGAGTTTGTTGAAAAAGGACTTACTAAAGTCTTGTTTGGTAAGCCATTTAAGGATATCACTAGATTGGAGGAA
>BQNB010033200.1:0-52527 GCA_026074375.1 Tanacetum coccineum
GTGTTAACCAAACTAAATTAGTGTTTGTATGATTCATGTGCGGTCAGTAATTAAGGTAATTTTTTTATTTTGTTGCTTTGTATAAGTTTTATGATGTTTTAAGTATGTAATATTTTGGAAATGGTGTATTGCATGTGGTGTTTAGAAGTGGTTCTAGGTTTTTTTAACTAATTTTGTTACATTGGTGCATGTTGGAGCTTCGATTTAAACAAACTAAACTGGCGGTTATATCTTTCACGCGAGGTCAGAAATTAAGGTAATTTTTTATTTGGTTGCTTTGTATGAGTTTTATGATGTTTTAAGTGTGTAAGATTTTGGAAATGGTATATTACATGTATTGTTTGGAAGTGCCTCTAGGTTTTTTTAACTGATTTTGTTAAACTGGTACAATTTGAAGCTTCTGTTTATGTTATTGATTAAGGACATGTTTTGGGTCGTTGTTGATCTATATAAGTTTAATGATGTTTTAATTGCGTGCGGTTTTGTGTTTTGAACTGTTTTTGTGTTTTTTGCGCTTCTAAGGCTTTACATATTTTGCATGTGATTGATTGCACATGTATTGTTGCTCATATAAGAAAGCCACAATTTTTTAACTCATGTTTTCATTCTTTATAGTGATAGAGTTTCTTTAGTATGTGTGATTATGGATCGTTGTATTAGTGACTCTGGTATTTGAGTCATGAATGAGAGAAATGTTTTTACTTGATGGCATATATTTTCAAGTTAATGAGGTAAATAAGTCTAAAGTTCTAGGGTAATTAATTAACTGGGATGAATAGTTTTAGAAAATGTAATATCCGAGAACTATAGATGTGTATACAGTTTTATTCATAAATGGTTGTGCTTTGAGATTAGATCAAATGTAAAATAGGAGTGCGAGGAGGCATTCTGCATAAAGGGACATATTTTTAAGTTAACGAGCTAATATATCTAAAGCACTAAGATTGATATGTAGAAATGTTTACTGGTAACTTATAATGTTTTCCCGGCCAAAAAACAGAATCGTGGCAATAATGAAAATAGCAGTTATAACCAAAACAATTATTCTGTATAGGTACCAGTCCCAAACGGTTATTTTGTAAGCGCAGTTAGTTAAAAATGAAACTTATTTATTGTTACATATATTGCATGTGATTGATTACAAATGTATTGTTGCCCATATTAGAAAGTCATGATTTTTTAACGCATCTTTTCATTCTTTATAGTGATAGAGTTTCTTTAGGTGGTTTGATTAGTTTTTGTATTATGTATGATTAAGGATCGTTGTATAAGTCAGTCTGGTATCTACGATAACTTTTAATGTCTGGTGTGTGATCATATTAGCTATTTTTTGTGCGATGAATATATGTTTTGGTTGTATCTGCTATTTTTAGCATTGCTGCGATCCAATTTTTTTGTTGGTCAAATTTAATGCTTCTTCTGGTATGTATGGTTCCAGTCTCCAATGTTTATTTTGTAAGCGCAATTGGTTAAAAACATAAACTTATTTATTGTTTGAAAGTATGTGGTTTTATAGTATCTTTCTTTCTATATGTGGGTTGTCTCTTGTTGTATAAAACGGGTTTAGAAAGACGTTTTACGTATCTGATAATGTTTTGCCTAATGTTTTTCAATTAATTTTAGTGCTTTGTGTTTATTCACTCATGTTTAAATACATCAATATAAAAATGTGTTGTTGTTGTATCAGTGCTTCTTTATATGCTTTAAAATTGAGTTCATTGGTTGTTGCCGCTGATTTCTTATGATGCTTATGAATGTTTTTGATGTTTTTTTAAGTCTACGGCCTGGAAGTCATATGCAAAATCCTGTCCTCAAGTTGTAATGATGTTTGTGAGCATTGTTTGATGTTTCATTTAGCACCTTTTCTTTGAGTAGAACTTTCTTACTCGACTCTTCCTCGATATAAATGATGTTTCCTTTCAGTATGTTTGTCTAATTATTAATAAATTATTTTCTTTCCTATTTAGGCTATCTAAGGTAATGGCTAAATGAGGAGCGTTAAAGAAATCGATATCGACGTGCTTCTAGAGAATCGTTGGGCAGTTTGCCAGTCTGTTTAGCAGCCTGATGTGGAGCTAGGATTGGAAAGTTACATTCATATATCAATCTTTTCTTTTTTTTCCTTACCATCAAACGTTTGTTTAAGGTAATTTTCTTTTTACATGGTAATACTTTCAAAGGTAGAGGTTAATTCGGTTCTTTTAATGTCTCATTTGTGGTCAGGGATGTTGATTTTGTATACTCTATATATTTTGTAGTCATAGTAGTTGATTTCGTGCCTGCATATGATTTAAAAGGGTATTATACAATGAAAGATGTGTGATTCAACGAGGGAATTTCTTATTTTTAACTGTTTTTTATGCGTCTTTAAGCTAACGCGGGGATACTTTTCCATATATTTTGTACACACTTTTCGTATATCTAATTTGGATAATAATTGAATGGCAATGATGATTTGGTTATGTGGTGCTTTGTGATTTTTGTTTTGAAAAATTTGTAGCAAATCTAATATCTGAGCCAATGCATAAAGATTCTATTTATAACTACTGAGGCATTCTCTATTTGTGTATTTAGTTTATTCAAGCTATGTTAAGTAAATGTAATAATGTTGGGTGAGGACAGAGGGAGAAATCTATATAAATGTTTTGTGTTATGTTTGTAAAAAGAAATTTTTTTCACGGCAAGACTGTTGTGCACAATTTTTTGTGGCAAAGTATTGCTATACATGCCTAATAGAAAAGCTTCGTATCGATTTTTGCCAATCTCCTTAACCCAATATTGATACGAACATTTAACCTATTATGCATGATCTTAATACAAATTGGATTATTTCCCAGGTATGCTTCTATATGAATGCCTTATATGGATATCCTGTGTTCAACAATTGGAAAAAGAAGTTACGTTAAATTCTAAATGTTTACATGAAATATGCGAATTGTACGTCATAGCTTTTGTTTGTTTTCTAATCTACCCTACCTATTGATACTGTCATTTTTTATAAAATACTTATTGGTTTGGTATGTAATGATGATATCTATGTGGTATTGATTGACGCCGTATGTGTCATTTTTTTGGTCTGATGTTTCGATTTTATTGTTTTACAGCATGAGGTGAATGGATGGTTGCACCCGTTCTTTGATTTCAGCTGGCTACATTTGGCAACAGGAAAATCTGCAAATAAAAAAGGGCTTTTGTTTATAATCTCGTTGATCTTGGCTTCTTGAAGGTTGAATTGTTAAGAGAGCTGCTTCTTCAGTTATTATCCGTTTTTTTATATGCAGGTAATAATTTATTTCGGCATGCTTTTTTTAAGGTATTAATTTTCTTGCGTGCTTAGGGTGGTCCATATTGGATGGCAATTGATGTGGATATTTACTTTATTTTTTATATTTGATTTACTACATTTTGAATCGCAAAACTTAACGATTGTCTTTGGAGTCCTTAAACTTACAAGTGATATATTCTTATATCTTTCCTAATGTTTATAGCTTGTCATTGATGTTGTTGTTCTGGGAATGCAGTGCACAGTGCAAACGAAATTCTTTGTCGCACATGTCAGCGATAACACATCTACAATTTTTATTCTTAACAGTAATAATTTACATTATTTGTCATCAGTCTATGATGTTACAGTTAGTGTAAAAGTCCCAATTAACACGCCTCTTAGGAAATATAACACTTATCTTTAAACTAATAACACAAGTAATAACTTTTTAATCGTGTAATGCTTTATTGATATAATCAAAGTATTACAAAGTGCTATGGATCGCACTAGTTGAATAAAAATGTAAGATTACCATTTGAACAAGCAAACTTGACAAGATATCAAGTTTACAAGCGAACTTGTATAGTCCCGCTGATAGGATCAGCTAAATATTATGTAAGTTCGACAAAGGAGTAAATGCTTATAATAACGACAACAATAAAAGCGATGGCATTTACTCCTTACAACATTCCCTATTTATAGTGATACGAGGTTGTATCCTTAGTGGAGGTAGTTGGGACGTGTCAAGAATCCTGTGGTGAAAGTACATCTGTATATAATGCACGTCCATTCTTGGAAACATCCCGCCCATACTTTTGTGAACAATTATACCAACTGTTAACAACTTTCACCAACTCGTACTTCAATTCAGGCTTTAATTCAAAGGACACTTTGTCCTGCCATTTTGCTTTATTGAATTATCCTGCCTAAACTTCATTTAGAGAAACTTAACTTCAGCTTGCTCTTCTTTAGAGGGTAATAGGATCATCAGGGTATTGCCACCCCTGACTCTCCTTAAAACCAATAGCGTATTCCTTCTACATACCAGCTGATATCCATTCCAGCTGACGAGTATGTCTTCAAGTAATCTTTGACTTCTTTGACGATGTCTTTGACTTGAATACGTCTGAGATTGCAAAGCCTCAGCGAGTCCTTCATTGCTCGTTGATGTCTATCAGCGAGTCTTCAACACTTAGCCTAATTTCTGTTTAAATCTAGGCAGAGACAATTGGGCACTAAATTGGCCCAACAATCTCCCCTTATTTGAATATAAATTATGCTAAGTAAAAATTATAAGTGAGTACACAACTTCTTCTTACACATAATTGATAAGGAAAAATAACAAAAGAACTTCATTTATAACATTACATGTTGACCTAGATTGTCTAGATTGTCTAGGACAATTCTTCTAGCCTCTACAACATCAATTCTAGCCTCAATTACAAAGTATAACTTGTTGTACATTTCCTTAGCTTCCGTCGAGTTCTTCTTGATTGCATTATGAATTCTGATCAGTTAAAGTACTCAGGTAGAGTAGCAGTATTATAGTTAGTACTTGGTCGATTTTAGTTAAGTTCTGTTTTAGTTAAGATCTGTTTAATAACAGAATAGTAAATAGTTATCTGTAAGATACTCTAGGAAAAGTGATATAGCATTACCTTTCACATCTTTTGTGTAAAGCCTCTAGGGTTTCCTTGTTGTAGAAAAGATAAACCCTACGCATAGAGATAGATATATACACATAGAAGCATTGAAGCTTAAAATAAATCATAGCAAGTTTTCGGTAATATAATCTTCTTACAACACAGTGTTAAGATTCAGTAATAACACTTGAGCTTCATAGTCAGATGTCTCTCACATATTGATTTGGGATTTAATTCAAGTTAGTTGTTGTCTTACAAAGGCTCATATAGATCCAACACAAGGACCTATATGACCAACACATTGTTTGTTTGCCTTTTTTCTACTCTAGGAGGAACCTAAAAAGATTGCTAAAGCTCTACAATATGACAAGTTGGGTTCAAGGCCATGCAACGAGGAGTTGTTACAGTTAAGCTGCAACAGGTATGGGTTTTGAAGATCTACCTCACGGAAGTGAATGTGATTGTACAAAATGGGACTAACAAAAATAAAAGAGTGAACGAGAGTGGTCTGTCAAAATAAATGCATTGGTGAGGCCCCAAGGGTAACACGCAGGAAGAAGTATTGACTATGAAGAGGTTTTTGCGGCTGCTCTGTGGCATAAGAAAAGAAGCTATCAGATTAATTATTCCTTTTGGCCTCCATTTATGGCGGTCTCAAAGTATAACCAAAATGGAGTGTATAAAAGTGCCTTTTTGTATGAGCACTATCAGATGCAAGAGAGAGTTTATACTCAACAACCTCCTGTAATTTGTGATACCTGACATCACCCTTATAACAGAAACAGCGATTTTGAAAGTAGTAAGAGCATTCTCTATGGCCTGGCGGAAGGCAATGGCGTCCTAGGGATCTTGTGGTATGGCTACTACTAATCGAAGCATTCCTGAGAGGAAGCATATGATACATAAGTTGGGGTGCGGCGTAGGTCACAATGACTAATATAATTAAGCGTGCTGGTACCGAGTGGACATGGTGTGGAGTGAAGCAATGGGCGTGGAGAGGTCAGGGGAGTGGAGTGGTTCACGGGTAGTACATTATCGATGAGTGAGGGCTATGTAGAGAATGGTGTGAGCTACTTTACGATTGTCTCGTATTGCGTGGTGAGGGAGTTGTGGAGGAGGTTTGGTATAGGAGCTGTGCGCGAGGCGAGGTGGTACACACAAGGCGAGGCGCTTTCATTACCTCTGCGTATCATACCCGCGATCATTATAACATGCGAGCTCACACATTTGCTTTTACTTATCTCTAAGAAGACTATGGAGCCGTACTACTTGTCGGTCTCTCTCATTCGCAGAGAATCTTCATATCTCAGACAAGTATGTACTGAATGACCAAGAAATATGATCTGTAAATATGAAACTACTGCAATAACCCCCAATGACAGACCAATTTGGCTTTGATAAAAGATGAGAACGTTGATGTGGATGTACACTATATACAGATCCATGATAGGTTCCCTCTTAGTATTTTAACAGCCTCTATGGTCCTGAATTATAATGTATGCAGTATGTGTTTGTTCTCGTTTTCAGGTCCACGATCCCAATACTTGTTTTTTATCACATCTCAATGCTGTGAAGAGAAACTTTAAGAGTAACTTTAAGGGCAATCACATTTGGGCTTCTGTATCGTTAGAAGAATCACCTTTTGACCTGAAAGCATTCTTCTGGCCAGTAATATGGTGGTCCAACCGTGACAGGAAATCACAACAGGTTGTGTGTTTGTACAATTACTTGGACAAAGACTTATCTTCATGGCAATAACAGAAACAGACCATAATGGCAACTTCTACAACCTGACAGTCTGAAATGTAGGCAGCTGCAAATTGCGTTTGGACAATATTGTGGGTCAAAATCAACTGCTGGACTATAGTTTCAATTCATGAATACCAAAATCCACATTGATAAATGAAAGCACAATCATACAAGTGTCTGAAGAACCCAGTGTAATCAACCCAAGACCATGCACACGAGATACGCCACCTATTTTAGAAAGACGAAAGTTATAAAAAGCTCATTAGTGTGAGAAATTACACAGACGTTAAATGTAGTAGCTGACCTACATTGACTAAACCTTTTGAAGACCACGTTTAATTACTTAGTGTTAGTATTTGTATGATAAACCTAGTAAGCTTACATTTAAGGGAGGGCTTATTGTATATTTTGTATAGTAGTCTGGTAGTAATTTAACTAAAAGCTGGCTTAAGTAGTCTTAATTCTGGTATTAGTAGTAGTAAATTCTGGCAGTAATGTTTAAGTTAATTCTGTCTATTACAAACTCCTTTGCAGCATTGTTTTTTCTTTGTTTTAGTACAAATACTTGCAGGAATAAGCATGGATATTGCTGTTTAAGGGCATGTGATAAGGTCTTTGAGTTTGTAAGTCTTCAGAAAATACGTAATTTGCTGGTTGAAAAAGAGTTAATTCGTGGTTGTAAACATAATTAATTCAGGTACCAAAGTTAAGTCTGGTATTGTAGAAATTTAATAGCTAGGGGGTGGTATTTAGTTGTTTAGTGCTGGTTGCGGGAAGATTACTATATATCTTGTTTAAAACAAAAGAACACCTGTTTAAATATTATCCTTTTAACAGATATTTACGGCGCGCTATTATTGTCGTAAACGAGAGAAGCATATCTAGAAAAAGTTTTGATAGTTCTCTTTCTACTTATCTTTTTTCATTAGCTGTCTTCCTCCTCAGCTGCAAAGGATAGAAAAATCTAGCTTTAGTTTTGTAGCGAAATAGAGTTCTAGTCAGGGTTGTCTTGTTACGGCGGGGGAGGGTGTATTGGGCAGGAGCGAGAGGTGAGGATAACAGAGCCTAGCACAGAGCTAAACTTAGCAATGTCCGCGATTGGCTCTATTTTAGCATGGTACAGCAGTCAATCTGTGGACCCTGATCTTCTTATAATAGAGTTGTCACTGTGTGGTGGTGCGATGGGTATACTAGCTGAGTGGACATCATGATGACTCAATAAGAATACTGTGACAAACACAGATCAAGTGGGAATCTTATTATTATCAGAGCGTCGTTGACATAGACGTGTAGAGATGCGATTCTAAGAGATACTAGCTAGCGAGCAGACGATTATCCGCGACTGTTTCTGACACGGACACTTTCTCCAGAAATGAGGATCATCCCAAACACATCGACAAGGTCTAGCTCTGAATACACCTTCACACCTACACACCTATCTTTTCTATCTCTAGCCGAGACTCCCACACTCCACCCGTCAAGGCCACAACAAAACTCACTTTCGGCACAGAATACAGACTACATTCTCGCGCGCGAGTGCGTGTGCCAACACTCTCTGATTAGGACTCTAGAAATAACACCAACACTGATCACCCGCCGAGTTGTGAGAGGCAAGGGCAATTACTGAGGGCATCTATTAAAAGAACTTCAATTAGCATATGGTCTGTATGGAGTACAATGTTTCACCACAGAGCGAGAGAGTGAGAGATTTTTTTGTGAGTGGTATGGTATCCTAGTGTGAGCGTGGATAGTTTTACTTTGAAAATGCGGTGCATTACAACCAATGGAGATTTGGTAACTACGCATATGTTGCGAGTGGTATAAGCTTCGAAATGCGGGATTTTGGTGATTGTGTGGTACTATGTATTTATATTATTTCTTAGAGATCTACTAGTGAGATTTTTGATTGTGTTATTTTTTTGTTTTTTGGGATTAGTAAGTGTCTAATCTCATGGTTTTTTTTGATTGTTTTAAGTAGAGTTTTGTACAATAAAATTTTGGGTGGTGATTTTTGGATGGATGGAAAACACACAGTTTTCTAACAAATTTTTTATTGTTTCCTCGTTTTCTGCATACTGATTTTGGATATTCTAAGGAAAACAAACACCCTTATCTGCTGTGACCCTGACGAATAAGATTTTGGGAATATAAAAAGGTGTTTTAGACGGAGGCCACCAAGACTGATTGTCTGATAGGCTGCTTGCCTGGCTAACTACTAATCCAAGTGCAGGTCAAGAACAAACCTGATGTTGCTCAATCTCAACCATCATCATCCATAATCCATACCATCAACATCTCCACCACCAATACTTGCTCCATCCCCGGCATCTCTACGACCTACACCTAGCCCTGAAACTAAAACTAACCCTGTAACCATAGATGAGCACGCGCGAGTTTGAGCACACCCATACCCTGACACAAACCAACACGTCTACACCCCGCCCACCACACAAACCCAAAACCCTCCCCACGCGCACAGTCATGAATAGCAGAGGTGAGCGAGTTCTACGTAGTAGAGAGATACACGCGAGACACATTGGGAGAGATGTGACGGCATCCCCACCCTACTCTCAAACACCTCTCCATCTCATACCACCTCGATAGCGAGCACCTCCCAAGCAAACCAACCATCGAAACCAAACTACAATGGGATGCTAGTGTGAATGGTCAAGAAGGTAAAAAGTGGGAAGGTATTTTGAAAAGGAAAATGAGTCTTATCAACTCTGAAGAGGAAGAACCTGAGCTCAGGGAGAACATCTAGATATCCTCTAGTTCTTTGGTACATGGGCTGTGTTTACTCCTTCTAAACTACTGTAAATGGCTCAGGGGAGGAACCAAGTTATAGGACATAAGCCCTACTACACTTAGACACTAAAACCACTCTCCAAGGTTTCTTCTCAAAATAAGCCAAAGTCAATAGATATAAGGAAGGAGGTAATGAGAAGGAAATAGACTAAGAGTAAAAAAAGTTGTCCCCCCCCACTAGTATTGGATTTCAAGAAGATAGAAGTTTAGTACTAGGTGTATGCTGAAGGAGTTAATACAGGCCAGTATTAAATTATACTAGTTAATTGACAAGTAGTAACTGTTAGAGTGACAATTATTACTGGACTAGTTAATTAAAAAGTCCATTCTTCCCCTGAATAAAGGCCAAAAGAGAGAAGGAAAAGCTCCTAGAACATATAAAGAATGATCCCTAAGAATGAATAAGGAACAAATTCTAAGAGGAAAGCTATTTCGCTGAAGCTATCAGATTGGATACTTTGGAGAAAGAAGAAGAGGCTAAACAAGTACCACTTGGATCTCTCTTATACAAAAGACTGCAGAAGAAGTAGATTTAAATGAGCAACAAAAGCAAAGAAGACTCAGTTCCAATGTTGAAGCTCCGCATTACACGGATGAAGATTGGGATCGTATTAGAGAAAGATTAGAAGCATAATGCAAGTTGTAAAAGATTATTCAAGATGAAGTGGCTTACCAAGGAGTAGACTATGCGAAAGGATAATGATGAACTAGTAAATCAAAGGAAGAAACACTTGGCAAGAGGAAAAGAAAGCAAAGCAAAAAGAAATAACCCAATAAACCCCATCACAGCTGCGAACATATATGAAGAATATACTGAAGAAAAACAGTAGGGACATGGAACTGTCTCAGCAGAAGAATTTAAGTATTTAAGAAGTTAAAGAAGAATTAGATAACTGGTGAAGCAGGTTGAATATTTGCACCTATAAACCTTTGAAGCTACCAAAAGATAGTCTGAAGATTTAGTGAAGAAACTTCAACAAAGACTTCAAAAAGACTAAAGATTGATGAAGCAAAAGATGATCAGTCTACCAAAAAGCTGAAAGAGGAGGAAACATCAGCTTGGAAAGGAATTACATGCTTGACAAAGACTGATGAGATGAATCTGAAGCTATAAAGAAGCAATCCTGAAGCTAGTAAAGATGCGCTGATGCCTATTTCGAGGTACTAATATTTCTATTAATCAATTTCCCTGTGGCTATAAAACCATATTTGTGTCCTAAAAACCCTACCGTCAAACTCTTGCAGCAAGAGGAACCTCAGCTGCCAAAGTAAACTAGTTAATAATAGCATTAAGCAAGGATAGACAAGTGTGTACCAAATTGTTAGGGAAAAATGGAACTTGACTATAGTGTACATAAATTTTGGACTAGGCTGAAGGACAAACTAGGGATGAATCTTACTAGAATTAAAGTAAGGATTGCATGAATCCAATCTGTATGAATGGACCAAAGATAGCTAGAGTAAGGTACTTTTGGAATATTTAAAGAAAATGTTTGAGACATAAGCCTCCCTAATACAGAATACCCTATTAGAGTTTATTAGGTCAAAACAAAGAATCATAAGGTGTGGAGATAAAATAATACCTGCAGAGTACATTGCTTAAACTTAGAGTCATCAGATATTTATATGTTGACTGAAAGAAAATATCCTTTATCTGCTGAGGTATGCAAAGCTATGCTAGATAAAAAGCTTCAAAGAGGAAAACCAGATGAGGATTGTTACAAACTTTTGAAAATGATGGAGAAGCAAGCTGGCATTAGGAAGTAATGAAGATTGATAAGTTAGATATCTAGAATAGAGATGAGGAGAACAACACTTGGTGGAGTGCTAATGCACTAACTAGACAAAATGGTATCATTCCACCATAGTCTAACAACATAAGGACTGGCTAGTCCAGGAGCAAACGGCTCTTGGTAAAGACTTCTCAAATCCTTAATTGGTGCTGACAGCATTTTCCAAAAATTGTATGGTTATTCAACATCATCATATCGAGTTAGTAAATAGTTGACTAATCTCCACAATTAATATGGATGTGTGGAAACATGGCTGTGACAAACCATAACTAGTCCATTGAGGATTATGGCTTATGGTAAAGACAAATTTATAAATCCATATTAGATGGTTGAACACTTTTACCAAATAGTGAGATGGTACATCAACTCACCAAGTTTCATGAACAAAGAGTTGACATGGTATCAAATCCACCATATTATAAAAAAAATAAAAGAATTTACCTTTTCTAAAGGGTTGCCCCAAAGAATTGACTACCCAGAGCAAACGCTACAGGTAAAGGCCATATCAATTCGTTTATGGCTAATAATGTTTGCCAAAAACCATATGGTATTCAACTCACCAATGTTTAATGTACTGAGAGTTGAAACGGTTTTCAGTCGACCATAGACATGCACCTTTTTGGTGGCCAAAGAACTGACTACTCCAGAGTAAATGGCTAACTGGTAAAGAGACATCAAATCCATTTAAAGTTTCAATGATTCACCTCTCACAAGAGTTAACACACCTGGAAGTGATGAGAATAGTCTGAAATTATATGATTTGATGTGCATATAGTCAATGTTGCTGATATGAAGGGTTGCTAAAAAGCTTTGAAGAATAGTTGTTGCAAAGATCAAAAGGAGATGCTTTAAAGAATTGCAGTTCAAGAATAATTCAAAGAGTTTTATTTACAACATCCTCAGGAAGCTAAAATTGAAGACACTTGAAGAAACTTGAAGTTCACAAGTGAAGATCAAGTTAGGGGAGGATTGTTAGGAAAATAGATTGTAAAAGACCTTAATAGCTAGTAGTATAAAAGATTATAATGTCTGGTATATTAGTTATTTTGGCAGTAACAAAGTTAATATAAGCAAATATTCGTACTAAATTAAATAATGTATAAATAAAAATACAAATAAAATATCACAAAAAAAATTATAAATAATAAAATAGAATAAATAAAAACAGGCAGTACTAAAGTATAAGTCTGGCATTACTAATAGTTAGTACTGTAGAGTAGCAGTACTATAGTTAGTACTGGTCGTATTTAGTTAAGTCTGTTTATGTAACAAAATAGTAATAGTTATCTTAGAGATATCTTAGGAGATATCTTAGGAAAGGATATGCATTATCCTTTCACACGTTTTGTAAAGCCTTCTAGGGTTTCCTTGGTGTATAAAAGGAACCCTACGGCATAGAGTATAGCATAACAAATAGAAGCATTGAAGCTTAATAGAAATCTATAGCAAAGTTCGTATTATATTCTTCTTAATACTTGTGTTAAGATTCCGCATTAACACTTGATATTCATAGTCAGTGTCTCTCACATAGTTGATTTGGATTTATTCAAGTTAGCTATTGTCTTACAAAGGCTATATAGATCCAACACAAGGACCTACACCTAGATTGTCTAGATTGTCTAGGACAATCCTTCTAGCCTTTACAACATCAATTCTAGCCTCAATTACAAAGTTCAACTTCCGCTGAGTTCTTCTTAATTGCATTATGAATTCTGATCAGCTGAGGAGTAGTTGCAAGGTGAAATTCTTCTTCCCTTTGAAAAAACCAAGTCAAAATTACCATTGTAGAAGAAGATCCCTGACTCAGGTTCTCTGATCACCAGCCCCTCTGATGCTACAACCCCTGAAGGAGGAACTAAGTTCCTATGCATCCCATCAACTACTATATCTTCATTGACAAACACCTCTTGAATGAGTTCAGCCCTTTACTTTCTTTTCTTGTCTGATTTCTTCTTTGTCGAAGGAAGTTTAAATGCTGATAGTTGTGGTGGAGGGGGAATGTCAAGCCTACCAACCTGAGTAGCTACCCACTGAAATTTGGCCTTTAGGTTCTTAATCAGCTGATCATTGGCTTTAGTCTATGCTCTGGATGCCATAGCATGCAACTCTAGCCATTCAGTAAAACCCAGCATTTTGAGCACAAACTTGTCATACACCACAAGGTTAAGCGACTGATGATTCCTTGTAATTCTCATCGTGGCTTCCTTGGTGGAGTTGTTCACCTTGTAGCTGAACTTTGTGATGGGTAGATGGTCTTTTTTGAAGCTGATGCAATGATTGTACTCCTTCATCATCTTAGCTCTCTTGGCTTCATAAGCAGCTAACTCCTCTGCCTAAGCTCTTAGTTCATCAGGAGACAACACCCTTTTTATCCTCTTCTCTGATTTTTCTTTCTCAGCTTTCAAGTCAGCTAGCCTTTTGATTTCCTGTATATGTAGCTTAGCTTCTTCAATGGTCAAAGGACCTTCACCAGTAGTTCTGAATTGATGAAGGTTTGACAAGCTGGGAGCAGATCCTCCTTCTTCTATGAGTGGCATGGCTTGTTTCATTTGATCATCATCAGAGACAAGGGCTTTTCTCTTTCCTTTGTCAGTCATATTTGGAGGAAGGATAGGTGAAAACTCAGAGGAACTTGAGCTGAAAAGGTTTGCAGAGAATTGCTCAAAGGGAATGTTATTGATGATGACTGGTGGCCTAATTGAGTTCAATAGAGTTGGGGAAGGAATGGGAATGTCTTCCATGACAACCTTGAGCTTCTTGGCTGGAGGTTCAGCAAAGTCTAAGTGAATGACTAATGTTGATGACATTTGCTCCCCTTAAGCCGATGCTTGAACCTTTGTTTCTGGGTCATCTGAGGTTTTGTGCTCCTCCTGAGCAGGTGTAGGAACTTCTTCAGCTAAAGTGGGTTGTGCCTGGGACTCTTTCTCCCCCTTATTATCAGCCCTGACAGAGGCTGGTACTAAGTCCATTAAGCATACAACTTCACGAGTGAGTTTAACTAGCTCATGAATGTCAGCAACATTCTTTTCTACCTTCGTTTGTAGCTGCTTGGCATTGATAACCATGATATCCGTTGGAACCTAGATCGAGGAATGAACCATTTTCTCTAGGTAATTTATTAGTTGCATGTGATGCTTTGCATTCCATTTGAGTAGTTCATTTACAGCCCCAGTCTGCTTCGTTACACTTCGCTGAACAGATTTGTCCATTGTCTTCTTAATGGCTTTGCTTTGCTGCTTTTGAAGAATAAAAAACCTCCGCCTCTTCATCGTGTTTAGAGTATTACAATCTTTGTTCAGAGGTTTGAGAACAAGTTCATCAACACCAGCCTTGAGTGTCTTTTTCACCCTTTTGTCAAACTTGGGTAGAGCTTGCTTGACTGAATCTTTGAGCATCTGAGGGAGAATATCCTTTAGTGTAGTATACAGGAGATCAGGTAGCTACATAACAATTGCATCAGACAATCTTTGGAATGCCACCCGCAGCTGTGTTTAATTGTTGAGTTAGCTTAGAGAGCAGATTCTTAGCTACATTATGAACTTGAGCTGATAGGAAATCCAGTCTTCTGGGAAGATGACCAAGGGGGTCTGATCATGATGTTGTACTAATCTGAATTTCCTTAAACCTCCTCATAGCCCCTAAAGTTTGAACATTTGGTATCTTGACCCTAGTAATATTCTTTTTCTCCCATAAAACCTTAGCAATTAATGTTTGAATATTCCCAAGGGATGATAAGGATGCAGACACAATGGATATAGGAAGACTTAATGCAGCGAAAACATTTAAAGTTGCATCCTTTGTGTTTGCCATGTTGACCAAATCATCAATCACTTTGTCAGCGTCAATCTCATCATTCTTGGAGAGTTCCTCAGAGTCATCTATGTCTTCATCATTTTCTGACATAGACATGATCTCATTGTCAGACATAGATTCAAGATCAAAATCAGCCTCCTTCATTTTTTCATCAAGAAAGAGAGAATCAACCAGGGTACTATCAGCCACCGCATTTGTAAATCTGTCCTCCAACTCTGTAGGTTTGACCTAATCAACATTAGCTTTTTAGCTGGGATACTCCTTCCCTGTGAACTTAATCTCTGATTCTATGTCAAAAGGGCTCTCCTCAGCATGCCCATACAACTCTTCAAAAGATACATTACCCAGCGATGTAATCTTAGGGTTCTTCACAACATTCTCAACAATAGTTTCATGTACCTACATAAGATGGTTAGTTGAAAAAGGTGATTTTGTAATGAAGTTAAGGATCGCCAGTACGCTGCCCCTAAAAAGACTGAGTATGATTATTCAGTCCCCTCAAAAGTCTAAGACTTTTGGGACTCTTTTGATTTGTGAGTTTGTAATGTAGGGAAGGATCACCGGTACGCTGCCCCTAAGAAGACTGAGTGTGATTATTCAGTCCCCTCAAAGGTCTAAGACATTGGGACTCTTTTTATTGTGATTCAGTGACCCTTGAGGCTGAGTGAAGGTCAGACACTCAGAGGTCTGACTTTCATGTGCAAGATGTTGTGGGTCCTTGCAAAGCCTAGAGTTTTCAGGGTCAACATCAAGCGTTATAAACCTTAGCGTATCATTCCATGGTGCAGACTCATAGTGTACAAAATATTTAGAAATGGAAGTGCTGATTCTGACTCTCTAATAGGTCGGGGTAGCCTTTATCTTCACCACTCTCTCTTAGAGAAGTTTGAGAGTGGTTGCTTGCAGTGACCCTTAATTTTAATGAACTTTTACCTTTCAGCATCAACAAGTTTAGTATGGTTCCTTAGCTCCTCTGCCGATTCGAAGGACTCTATACCCTTAGTGGTATTGGTGGCCACTGGTTCTTCAGCGTGCTGAGTATCAATGACTTGTTTGATTGGAGATGATTCCCTGACAATCTTTGAAGTTTTGGGTTTAGAGGAAGCTGGGTTTTTCTTCTTCTTAGACTTCTTGTCAGTTGGTGCTTTGGGCTGATTGACAGGCTGCACAGAGGTCCCGAACAAGGACTTATCAACGGTGTCACCAGCATTCACTCCCCCAGAGGGAAGGATCAAAGACTCTTCAGGCATAGGAGAAAGTTTTGCCACTTTTAGCATATGAGAAGTTAAAGGAACTTCTGATGCAGATGGTTTCTTGAAAGAAGTAGCTGATATCTCGTGGGGTTTAGAAGTTTTGAGTTTATCATTCTTGTAAGCATTTCTAAGCAGATGTTCCATGATGAGAGACAAATATCGTGTATAGCAGATATTTGGTTCTCTTCCCTTCTTGCCAGTTGTTAATTTGACCACAAGATCAGAGAATAATATATTGCCAATGTCAATATCCAAACCCCAGCACAAGCTATATGCAATCATTTGATGGTTAATGTTCAGCTGATCGTGAGACCCCTGCATACCTCCCAAACATTTGACTATATACACCATAAGAACCCTCCATGTCGGTGAGAAGTATCTCGTTCTCAACGGAGACGAGTTGACAAGATCAGTGGATGAAATAGAGGTATCTTTCTCGTCAACAAGTCTCAGAGTTGCTAATCTAGCCCTCACAGTCTCCTTTGGTGGTGAAGGGGCATAATTCTCACAGTACTTTAAGCCAATGATGGAGGAAAATTCATCAAGGTTAAATGACAGTGGTTTATCAAAGCAGGAGAGAGAGCTCTAATAAAATTTAGAGTAAATTGCAAAAGCCCTCCCTATGGTTTGCTCAAATTGCAGTTCAATCCTTATCTTTTCATAAGTGCACTCACCGTCCATGTGAGAAACTTACAAGTGCACATCTGGTCACTTGCTAAAGTTAAATTACTAAACTATCTTCTTTTTCTTCCATTTCACTTTGGTCCCTATGAGAGTAAAAGTTATTTATTTTGGCCCGTGACCAAGAGTACACTTGTAAGTTCTCCATAGTTACAACAAGTGCACTTTCAAAAAAGTAGAAACTGAACATGCAATTTGATCAAACCACGTGACTATTTGTGAAATTTAGTCTAAAATTTGTTACATCAGCCTATCATAACTTTTACGTACTTCATTAACACGTTTGAGCTTGGTACGCAATATTACTATATTAAAAAGATTGATACCTCAAACCTCTATTCATTCATTCTCAATATTCTTCACATATCAAATTCACTAAAATTGTGGAAACTAAAGACAGTATGCAGAGATTGGCGAAAGGGGTGAGATCAAATGCTGTGCATGCGACGACGTCACAGAAGCGAATGATCGCAGTTTTCTTCTCAACATCTATGTTATTTGACGAAACACAGATAAAGGCATTCATCTTTAATTTCTTTCTTAGTTACACTTATGTTGTACTTGTAAAATGGGACGATGGTTGGTTGGATTACAAGCTAAGTCAAAATGAGTGGGCAAATGTTTAGCACGAGTTAAATCTATACTATTTGTCGATAACATATGATAACAGGAGTATCAAAACAAGTTTTTGATAAGGTTGTCAAAGGTGATTTATGTTTAAAATTTGTTATGGAGGGAAAAAGTTCCCGCCAATTCTTCTTCACAGGATGCGAATTCATGATTCTTGTGCAGGGGTGTTTGGATGTTCGGTTAGTGCAGAAAAATATGTATGATACTCAAAAATGAAGCACACAACGATTACAACGAAAGTAAATTATGTTATTATAATTAGTTAATGATCAAAGTATTTACAAGGAATAAATAACCCTAATGAACCGGTGTGATGTAAAATGTCGGACCCCTTCACAAGAAGCGGTTATTTTCCTAAGTACTGTTTTTGGCTAATTGGGCCAAACGGGTTAATTTCTGCTTATCCTAATGTTCTGGCAATTTATTTTCAAGTTTTCTAATGATAATCTTATAACATAAGACTTATATCTTAAATATACTTCTAACAATCTCCCCCGTAAGATCTAAGGCTTGATGTTAGAGTAGTCCGTTTGTGCTTCCATCTTCTGCAGGTTCAAACGATGATGGTGAAATCGTCGCCTGATGAACTATGAGTATCTTTCTCGCCTTGTTGTCTTGATGTTGATGCTCCGTCCGTTGGTCTTTGGTCTTTGCTTGGGCATTCAGAATCGAAATGTCCCATCCTTTGAAAAATATAGCATTGATTCTGCCATGTCTTTCTTCATACTGGTTGTGCAGTAGCGTCATACTTTATTTGCCCTTCCTCTTCCCTCGAGGGTAAAATCCCGAAATGCTTGACTATTCCTTTCTCCTTCGCAGCCATTGATCCATCCTTGTTACCATCTTCGTGGTAACCATCGAAGCGCCTAATGCCTTCATCTCCATATCCTCCAGTGGGATTTGATGATCGCGCTGCCTTGTAATTTGAGACAAGGGGTTCCAAGTATCCAAAATAGCATCTACGGATATTCATTCCATCGATCTCTCTAATACCGATGATCTCTGCAAGTCCTTCAAAGTCGCGCTTCAAACTGCACACTTATGTACCTCCCATACATTCACTTAATTCTATAAATCAAAAAGATAATTGTTACTACATTTATATGGGTGGGCAATGATCCGGGGCAATGGTCGCATGAGAAAATGGTTATGAACCATGTTAGGACACGATGAATTATGACCCCTATGTACTTCCCATGTCGATGCCAAGTGCCCTCCTTTTCTGATCAAGTCCTTAAAAAAACGCAACACAGCTCATGGAAAATTACCAATCTCTACATATCGTCGGTCCTCCTTCTCATAAGGTCTCTCTAATTCTCCCTTTCGTGTTTGCACTTCGGTCAAGTGGCATCAAAGTAATCCCCAAGTAATTGTTGGTTGCTCTCGCATTCTGTCAAGATTTATGTCCTCTCCTCGCATATCTTTTGAACATATACGCCACGAGGCATCCCATCTCCATTTGATGATATCTCGAACCCTTGTTGCCTTAATAATCCAATTGATAAAATATTAAGCGTAACTTCAGGGGCATAGTGCACCCCTGGTATCATGTAGGTTCCTTCTCCGTTTTCTATCAAGACTTCCCCAATACCATATGTAAATAAAAACTTGCCCATGTTTCCTCCCAATTTTTTCTACGATGAAATTCTCTTTAAGGGTTGAGAAGAATATTAAAATTGGCAGACATATGCTTATTAGATGTATTACTAATATACCAAAAGTCGTCCCATGATCCCTTATCGGTTCCATCTATTATTCCTCTAGTTCTAAAGTGAATAAACTCGGGATATTTAACGCTTACTTTTGGTTCTGGCAATGATGGTGCGGCGGCTATCGTCTCCTATTCCTTGTTGTCTTCTTCTGCGTCGTCTTGGTGTCGTCTTGTGGACCGCGTTATTGCTAAGTGGTCCCGATCCTTGACACTTGAAACATTTAACCGATTCCTTATTCTTCCTGATTCTTGCCCTAGTTGCTTCGTCCCCATGCCTGAAAGTTGTTGCTCCTGCCTGTGCATAAAGTAGCTCATCGCTAAGTTTTGTCGGGCATGATTTCGCGACATGTCCTTTTTGTGTACAATAAAAACAGGTATAGTCCCTTGAATTGTTTGATTAACAAAGTGGAATTGAAACAGTTGATTTGTTCAATCTTGCTTCAAGCATTCCTTGCACTCTTTTGTGATTCGCGCGCACAAGGGCGAATCCTTCGCTTTCTCTTTTAAATCTTCTTTGCACGAACTCCATCTTTGAAAGTGTGGTTTCGATGTTCCCCAAGGCTTTGTGCTCTGATTCAATGTTTAAATTTTTTATGGAGGAAAAAGTTCCCGCCAAAATCTTTTTCACAGGATGCGAATTCATGATTCTTGTGCATGGGGTGTTTGGATGTTCGGTTAGTGCAGAAAAATATGTATGATACTCAAAAATGAAGCACACAACGATTACAACGAAAGTAAATTCTGTTATTATAATTAGTTAATGATCAAAGTATTTACAAGGAATATATATACCCTAATGAACCGGTGTGAAGTAAAAGTCGTAACCCTTCACAAGAGCGGTTATTTTCCTAAAGTACCGTTTGGCTATTGGGCCAGCGGGTTATTTCTGCTTATCCTAATGTTCTGGCAGATTTATTTACAAGTTCTAAATGGATAATTATAACATAAGACTTATATCTTAAATATACTTCTAACAATTTAGGATGATATGAGTACTTAACTAGGAGTTTAAACATCTGATCAACAGCGTCTTGCCTTTTCAGCTACAGTTTTAGCAACCCGGTATAAGTAAAATTTTCTTCAACTAAGAATCGTCATTTCTAGATAAGTTGGTATAAACTGATCGACTCTTCTAACCGTGCTTTATGAGAAAAAAAAATCAATTCTTGGTTAGACTAATTCTTACTATAATTTTCGCAATCTTGACAGTTCAAAGAAGGTCTTCAGCAATTTGCCCATGAGAAGATAGCTCCTCATGCAGAAAAAATAGACAAGATGGATTCTTTCCCACAGGTTGTTAGAGAAAAAAAAAGATCATTCACCTTTATGTTCTAATTATCTTTAACTAGACAAATAGCATATATAATAGTCTTAGACAGCTTAACCGGCTGTTTAATCATCTTGAAACACTTTATTAGCAACTACCTATTGCCGTTTCTATAAAAAAAAAGTTACGAGAGATTATTGGTCAGCCTTTCTAACCATAGAGATACGTATATTTTTAGTTCTATATAATGAAAAGGTGATTGTACAAATTTGAAATCATACCATTGTTCTATATGTCCGCATACTCTCATTAAGAACAAAATAATTTGTACGTACAATATTTCTCGGAATTAGAACGTTTAGCTACAGATCTGTTGTATTAGTTTAAAAACAAAAGTAACATATGGTTTTTGTTTTATATGGTGGTAGCAGGATTTGAACTTATGGAAACTAATGGGGGACTTCAATCTTCACGGACTTACTGCTCCAGGTACAGCTGCATATGTACGTGTATTCCTATTAGAAGTTGAAATTAGAGTGATCATTGTGGACAAAATATGTCTTCTTAGTTGCCGTTTTTCTTGGTATTAGTTATCAAAATGTAAGATTAATCTATTTTTGTAGTGGAATATGGAGGACTTGATGTTGGCTATTTGTATCATTGTATGGCTATGGAGGAGATTAGCGGTGCATCAGCATCAGTTGGCCTTTCCTACAGTGTCCATTCTAACGCCTGCATTAATCAATTGGTAATTAAAACACCTACAAACTTATTTATGCGGTACTCGTGGATACTCACACTTGTATAGTCATATACTCCGTATATGCTTAAGTACAGTAACAACTAACTTTTTTGTAATTGTTCTTGTAGGTGAGACATGGAAATGCCGCCCAGAAAGAAAAATATCTGCCAAAGGTTTAAATATAGTTATCCACTTGGCGAATTATCTATTCCTTTTAGTTTCTATATATTTAATTCTAGTTACTAAACTTTTGTGTTTAATCGAAGCTAATCAGCGGGGAGCATGTTGGAGCTCTTTCCATCAGTGAGCCTAATGGTATGTACTTAATAGTTAATAGTTATATTACAGTGATCAAAATTAAAAACAGTTCCATTCATATCAGATAAGCGATGTTTCCACATATATAACACTGATGAGTGTACGTTGTTGTTTTTCACATATAGCTGGATCGGATGCTGTTGGCATGAGAAGCATAGCAGATCGTGTTGATGGCGGTTTTGTTATAAATGGGAACAAGATGTGGTGCACTAATGGTGGAATTGCTGATACCCTGGTATTTATATATGGTTAATTTCTTAGCTTAAAATTAGATTAGTGAACTCAGTTATTTATGTGATAAATTTTTGTTAGGTGGTTTATGCTAAAACTGATGTTGCTGCTGGCTCTAAAGGGATAACAGCATTTATCGTTGAGAAAGGAACCCCTGGGTATATATATCAAATTTTTTATAATAAGCTTTTCTTTAATAAGCAGTTTTAAGTTGCTTATTCAAATCAACGTCACTCGCAATTATCAGATAATTATTTTAGATAAGCAGCCCGAACACCCTCTAAAAAGCTACTCTAAAGTTTTTTATATATTATTATTTTTATCTGCAGATTCATAGCTGCGCAAAGAGTATGGATAAACTAGAAATGCGTGGTAGTCCTACGTATGAATGTCATGGCCCTTTCTAGTTATTCAGATACAAAGCACAATAATTAATGTCTTTGTTTTCTTCTAATAACAATGCTATCTTAAAACGCTTAAGCAGAAACAATCTTGTATTTGAGAACTGCTTCATTCCAAATGATAATATTCTTGGTGAAGAAGGAAAAGGTACATTTGACAAGATGAATGAATAATTGCATTGTTTTGGTTTTAAGTTGACTGTTGATATGCTTAGATTATGCATTTCAGGAGTTTATATAATGGCGTCGGGTTTAAATTTAGAGAGACTTGTACTCGCATCTGGACCTGTCGGGATCATGCAGGCATGTCTTGATGTTGTTCTTCCATATGTTCGCCAAAGAGAGCAGTTCGGGCGACCCATTGGAGAGTTTCAACTTATGCAGGTTTCATAAGTAAACCAATAACTAGCCCAATACTTATAAGAAGCATGAGAATAGAACTGTTTCACAACTTTTATACTATGCTCAATAATGTTGTTAATCAGCTTGACAAAAATTTGGAATCAGTTAACTTTTCACATATATCTGCCTTGTTATTTGATCCTGAATCAGTTTCACAAAAATTATGATATTTAAAAAAAAATCTTGATGTAAACACCTTTTATCTTGTGTGAGAACAGGGAAAGATTGCAGACATGTATGCTGCTTTGCAGTCTTCCAGGTGACCCATAGTAGCTTTTCGGCTTTATTTCTCTTAATTCACCTTCTATTACAAATGTTTGTTTGAATAATAATCAGACGTATTGCAGATCATATCTGTATTCTGTTGCAAGAGATTGTGACAATGGAAAAGTCGATCCAAAGGTGCAGCTTGGAGTGTTAATTATCTATCTCTAAAGTTGAGATAATTCGTGTACTAAACTTGGTGTATTAACAGGATTGCGCTGGTGTTATGCTCGTTGCTGCTGAAAGAGCTACCCAAGTTGCACTGCAGGTCATGTTTATGAAGTAACATTTCATTAGTCATTTTCTTTCTAATTTTAGATACTATCAACGCTGTTCTTCTCTTCTTACAGGCTATTCAATGTCTGGGTGGTAACGGGTATGTGAATGACTACCAAACTGGTCGATTTCTTCGTGATGTCAAATTTTTTGAAATTGGTGCCGGAACTTCTGAAATGAAACGAATGATTATGGGTCGCAGGCTCTTCAAAAAAGAGTAACAAGACACTCTTTTTGTAATAAAGTACCATCTTCGCTAACCAAACCGTGGATATATAACCTAATCGCGCGTTGTTGTATGTATGGTCTTGGTGAAATTAATAAACTTAACAGTCTGCTCCCTATCACTTTAGAATATGACAAAGAAACATTACAAACCGGCCATCACAAAAATCAAAGTTTGCAACTTATTTGTTTACATAAAGTTTGTTGCATCAAAGTCTGGCAAGTGCTTAAAACTTGCTTTAAAAGACAAAGGTTCGATACTAATTAGCCCAACATACAACACACAAACACGGTACTACTACAATGCAACCTTACAACAATTTGCTCCAGACAATAACTAATCCGGTTGACCAACTGATGATGACTTAGCCGTATCAACTATAGCCGGTGCTTCCTCCAAGCAGCTTGTGTTGTCACTAATCACCCCACTACTCATCAGCTTTTCAACTTCTTCAGCAGTGTAGATGTGTATCTTTGTAGCAATTCTTGCAAACTCGCTGCACTCAGCAGTAACAAAAACCGTTTAGCACTTGAATATTCTAGTATGTTCCTAACTAATGAAGTTATATATGGTGCAAGTATTAGTCAATATAATACGCCTATTATGGTCATAATAAATGACATTAATTATATTGACTAATAGCAAGTACTTACTCCCATGGATCATCACCGACAACCATCATGTCATTTTCTTCATCCGTATACAGAAGTCGCCATGCACCATCAGGGTTATTAAAGGCGTCTTCCATCTTAAATAGTGCTTCTAACTCCATGAACAACTCGCGGTAACTTGACATTTTAGACAAATCAATGGCCCTTCCAACCTTGTTTCCTTGTTTGTGAACCTATAATTAAAATAGTTGAGTAAAACTACTCAAACTTTTCAGGCAAAATATATGAATGAATAGTAACCAAGGTTCACCATTGTTCCACTCACACTTTTATCAACAGGTTTAATATCCCAGTGTCTTGACTGTGTCATTCATTTTATACATTGGGACGCCCACGCTGGCCATTTTACATAATACGTCAAATATGTAACTGTGTTGATCAGTTTCAGATCAATTTATCATAAAACAGAATTTCACAGTATTGAAACAAAATCAAAACTTGTTTGGTTAAATCTCTTGAAAAGAAGTTCAAGCAGCTTAACTAGAAAAATGGTATAACTTGAATACTATTTATTGGTGTGTAGTACTTAAAACGCATATAGATGCATCAATGAAACAATTAAGTACCTTGGTACAACTCCTTTTGTTTAAACTTTTAGCATCTAGCAATGGAGGAGCTTCATTCAAGGCAAAACCAAAGAGTTTACAGCTGCTCCCGATGCTATCAGAAGCACCATCATCTTTCTCACTGCTTGAATTAGGCTCAATCTCTTTATCAGCGGCTTTCTCAACAGGTGCCTGAAGCTCTGCTACATTATCCCTCATGGTCACACTTCCAATATTTGGTTGAACAATGGGAAACCGCATGAAGTTTGTAGGCATGACTGGACCAGGATTTGGTCTTGCTTCATAAATATCGGGATTTGGAAACCCAAAGTTTTCACACCACCTTCAGAACCAAGTGGATAAAACCCGGGGTTCTCGGGAGTTCGATACATATTAAGAACATTGTGGGAGTTACCAACATCAATTCTTGGTGGGACCCAAGAACCGACGTCGGGTTTTCCTGTCAATGATCTCAATGAGCAAATTTCTTGACCTTGCAAGACCTTCGGGAATCTGTTACTATCAGATCCTAGAAAGCCGGAGTAAGGGGTGGCTAGGAGTGGCTGATGATGAGTGTTCCTCAGAAGTTCACTGATAAAACTCGTACCCCTTCCCATCATCATCATCCCATTTGTGGGAACACTCGGATGCATTGGGGGCTGTACCCCAAAGTTCATCGAGTTGTTCATCTTATCACGTCCATACAGAGGTGACACCGGACCTACATTTTCTTGACCTTGCAAGACCTTAGAGGATCTTATTGATTCCTCAAAGTCTACATATCCACCCCGTGCTGGAAAAAGAGAGCAAAAATCACTAATCTTTAATGCAAAATGATATTTTTGGGAATACTTCAGACAAAGAGTACTAATATTGTGTCCAGTTTCTTTTGAGGTAACAAACAAAATTCGTTAATTAAGAGTATCCAACTTAACTAAAAGAACTTAGTAGGTTTACAGGTTACGAAAATGTGACCTGACCAGTTAACTGCTACTCCTAACGAAGTCAAAAATATCCCTGTCTTGATTAAAAAACATAAGCTGGATAGCCTTAATTCCTGGATTAACTAAAAGAAGTTTGCAAACTCAAATGGAAATTGGAGATAAGTTTAATACCCTTTTATGCAGTTTTCTTTACTATTTACAGATTGGACTTGATGGACGCTAAAGGTTGAGTTTAAGAAAGATTCCTACCAGCTGCAGGGAGGGCAGAAGGAGTTGCATGCAGCCCTGCACGCAGTTTCTTGAACCGCGGGGAAGACTGAATGTTTAACAACGGGAAGGACCCACCAGATAGATCGATCTCCCATGGAGATATTCGTTCCTGATGATCATTTCCTATATCTTCATCCCACCTCACCTGTTCTCGAGACATCAAAGTAAATAAATATAAACAACAATTTGCGAAATGGTTTCTTTAAATGAAGTTAAAATGTCAAGGGATGTACCATTAGGCATCTCCATTTTGAGTTAGACCACTTGTAAGGATCCATATCACCAACACCGGTCACAACTCCACTGAACCTTCGTTCAGGAGACTCGTCCATACAGAACTTCATCTTGAATCTAGCACCGGCAGATATCATGCTACTGACCGATTTCATGTACTTGGCATAAGGAACAACAAAATCCGCTCGGCTAGACCTACATTGCATTTGTTATTTATGAAATAAGTTAAACGACAGTTATAATTTTTCTTTTTATATCAGTAGTGTGTGTTTAAAAATGTGCTTGCACATAACTGTCATAAGATGATTAAAGCATCACCTTGGACTGTAGAAAACATCAAAGGTGCTGTTGGTAGACACTGCATTAGCAACAGATGCAAGAATGTCGGAGTAAGAATGCAAGTTTCCCATTGTTGTGTCTGGAAGGATGTTTCGTGGTCGAGTGGCTCTCCGGGTTCCCAGCCTCAATTCTCCTCCTTCGCCCCTAAAACAATCATAAAAAAGGCATTAGTTAGTGAAAATTAAAAACAAAGTTGAACTCAAATTTCTTTGTAGTTAAAATTCATCGCTTATAACATATAGAACCAATAGCTAGGAAAGCACACTTCTAAAAACTAACAGAAATGCGTAGAATGCCACAAGAAGATGTACCTCAAAAAGAGAACTGCATCCCCGAAAGTAAGATTCTTTTGGCTTACAAAGACGCTCCAACCTGTGGTAAGCAAATGCCGCCTTGGCTGACCTGTAAAGCAATGATTCGCTTCTTTAATCCGGGAGCTGTTCAGTCAAACAAACCCCTAACTTAAATTACTCAACCAAATCACCTCTATAAATGTGCCTAAATTTCCATTCCACTCCATGGAGATCCTTTGCAACTAGTTCTTGGCTTGGCCTCTGCTGCTTATAATCCTAAAACACAACAAGTACACACAATGCAGTTATATAAACTATACAAGTAGCAAAATTGATCATATTTAAAACCTGAAAAAGTAGCAAAAATTTCTAACCAGAGGTGGGAAACAATCTTCAGCAGCACGGCGAGGAACCGAGAATCCACCATGAGTGGAAGTATCAGAAGCAGTGAGTGTTTTACAAAACATTTGTGGGGTTGATCTTGTGGGTGTAACCCCTTCACCCTCCTCTTCCTTTTCTTGCAAATTTCCCTACAATTTTTCAACATTCCACCCATTGCAATGTTATAACTACTCCAACACTAAAAAAAAGCAAGCTTTTTTACCAAGAATTTTTAGCAAAAACATTAAATGCAACAACAAAATTATTAAAGGGGAAATCTAGCATTATCTACTTAATTAAATTTCCAATATTGCCACTAATTTAACATAAAAAGTAAGAAAATAAAAAAGGGTATATCCAAATTTACCTCTGGTAGAGGCAAAAGAGTGAGCTTTGTGTAGACTTCATCATTCTCCTTATTTGCCTATATTTTAACCAAAAACCAAAACTGAGCAAACCAAACAACACCAACATAGAAAAAGTATCAAATTACTAAAACTTAAAAACTTACAAGCAATTCAACACCAACAATCTTACAAAAGATCTGAGGAGCAAGACCCAAAGAAGGAACATCAATAGGTGAAAAGTGAGTAGATGAGTGTGAAGCAATTTGCTCTAAATGACCTTGAGGAAAATAAACAACCACATTTCCTTTACTAGGAAGACTAGTCAAAGGACCAGCACAAGCATGCCAAAGCTCCATATAAATTGATGAACAACCATTTGATGAACAATTTGATGAAGTTGATAATGATGAATCATTTTCATTTTCACATGATTCTACATTTTCAGCATGATTTAAATCAAAATCCATCACTACTTAAAACCTTAAACTGATTCTCTTGAACCTTAAACAACCTTAAAGATGGACTAAAAGCTAAGAAAATCAAGAAAAACTTGGAAAATTTTCAAGAAAAGTGAAAACAGACATGATTTTTGATGATAGAGAAGTTGAAGTAAAAATGATATTAAAAAAAAGAAGATGTGAGGAAATTGAGAGTATGATTGCTAGCTAACCCATAATTATGTTGTTGTTTTGAGAAAGAAGAGGTGAAGGGAAGGTAGACATAGACAAATGCATAGGTAGCAGCACAGAAACAAAAGTTGAAACAAAAGGCAGATAAAGCCAATGTGTGTTGTTTATGTCTTTTTTCAACCTAACAAAATGCTACAAATATTACTACAATAGTTTGTTCATCAACTTAAAGATCTTATATACAAATTATATATTAGTAGTGGTAACCAGTTTAAGAATGTTTGTTAACATCTTCTTAAACTTTAGTTTAATACATGTACTGGATGGGTCCCACTTGTGATATTTTAAGGATGCATTTTCTAGTTTAAACATTATACTAGTTTTTACAAAAAGATACTTTTGAAAATATTAATCTAAATTTAAGAACTTTTTAATATTTTATTCAATTAAAATTGTTAAGTAATTTTATACTCTTATCATTTAAATATAGATTAATATGTAAATCAATGCAAACTATTTGTCGGGTTGGACTTCCTATTGCCCCCAACAAGACATGATACTGCTAACTTTTTTATTTAAAATAATTTAATTGGTAGGTGGTAAATAATAAAAGCAACAATCCCATCATAGATTTTATCAAGATGACATTATTTTATTAAAGAATAATGATGATAAGATAATTTACCGAATCATACCATTTTTATACATTTTTTCATAGCCAAGTATTGAGTTGCTAAATTCATATCTTTTTTGTATGCCCTAAAATGGAAAATGTTTGCAAAATAAAACCCATAAAACTGAAGTTGGTTCCAAAAATACGAATTTTGGTTTGGGTAAAGTCATGAAAAATCTTATCACACGATACCCAACACAAAGGAATCCATTAAAGTTAAAATATTGGGTGTGAATAAAGACACTTTAGTAGTATGTACTAATAAAAGAGAGTCATGATCATGTGATAATTGTTCCTAGCATCAGTATTAGCTACAAAAACTTTGTATTAATGATACGGTTAATAGCATCTAATAGCAACGAACTTTCTCAAATGTTCTATTATCCGATATGAACTTTATAAAATATCACAATACTCGTCATACTTTGTTTCTTTTGGGTTGATATCAACAAAACTCGTTTTTTACCTCCAAAATCCACGTCAGCTGACACATGTACATGTCACGTCATAAATTTATAGCCTTATAATCCACGTCAGATTGAGTTCATGTCTGATAAGTGAACATCTGAGAAAGTTCGATGGGTATTTTGAAGCATTTGACAAAGTTTGATGGGTATTTTGAAAACACCTAAATTCACGTAATTAACTTAAAATAAAATAAAATAAATCCATGTATTTAGTTTAACCAATGTATCCGGTTGCCGGTCACGCCACGTAAGCAAACGTATGATATTGAACAAAAATTTGAAAGTTTGATGGGTATTTAGTATTTTATAGAGTTCGTATCTAATAACGGGACATTTGAGAAAGTTCGTTGCTATTAGATGTCATTAACCCTTAAGAATATTATAGATAATTATGAACCTTGTTATTTTAATATGTACCAAATCCTTTTAATCAGTTTACATACACTAGCATGTTACCCGCGCAAAGCAGCGGTTTTGAAGGCATTAAAAATAAAATAAAACTAAAAACTAATAAAAATATATTAAAATGGATGTTGAATTGAAGAGCATAAAATTTTAAAAATATGGTTAATTAAATCATAAAAAAAATAAATAGATAAAAAGATATTTTAATTTAAAAATAAAGATGATTTTTTAATTAAGAAGTGACACGTGTCCATTTAAGATGTATTCCTCTAAAATTAGATGGATGGTCAAAATTGCACATAACAAAAAGTTGTTACATAAAATGAAATGGATGTGTTTGTTGTTAAAAAGAGACATATTTCTATAAAAAGAAAAGGAGAAATCTGAATTTTCAGACTTTCTAAATATGAAAGTGTCTCAAATGCTTTATAATGTAATATAGATAATAGTTTTTGTCAACTAAGTTATTATAGCTATAAACATATACATGTTATGTATTTCTTTATATATTCTTGTAAAATAAAACTTATATAATTTATAGAAAGTTATTAATCAGTAATAAATGATACATAATAGCATTGTAAAAACTTTACTCAAAGTCTTAAAATCACAACAGATAAAAAGTGAACTCAACCAACCTTCCCTTGGCTCACTATTTTTATTATAAGAAAGGCTAAAAGATTTAGCCACAAATGTTTTACAATACAGAAAAAAGGATACAACAATTACAAAACTAGGGTTTTTCACTATAACATATTTGAGTGAGAGAAAACACATAGAAGAAAAGATGTAGAATGAGAGAATGGGTGAAAATAGGCATTATATAGCCTATGTGAATAATCTTCCAACTTAGACCTTGAACTCTTTTAAACTTGTTGTGGAATCGTAGAGGGGGTGTGTTGAATACGTTTCCATTAACAACTTAGAACTTTTGTATCAAACAACCAATCAACTTTATACTACAATAACTATACTAAAGAATATCAAACAAGGCATATCACCATAACACAATATATAACATAAACATAGATGCAATGCATATATAAATATTAAGCGATAAAGGCAAATATAAATGTAAAGCGATAAGTAAAAGAAAGCGCAAACCGGACACGATAATTTATAATGGTTCGGCTATGAAGCTCCTCTTCGCCCTACTTCACTCCTCGAGTACCCAACTCGAGAGTTGCTTCACTAAATCAACAAGCTCCTTTTAGGCGGAGAAAACCATACAACGTCGCTTACACTTTATCCGGTACTAAGCTAAATACCGAGTCCTTCTTCAGGTACAACCAAACCCGTTATGTTTTATGGCCCAACATAACAAACCTTGTGTTTTATGGCCTAAACACATAAACCACTTCGCTTACAATATTTTTCGACACTAAGCTAAGTGTCGAGTCCTAATCTTAGCTAGAACTAATCTACCACTTCACAAATGTATTTTGTGTCCTAAAATACTAACCAACACACAAACATCACATCCAGATTTATACACAATCCGGATCTACACAAATACACAAGAATTACAATATGGAAATAAAATCTTTCCTACAACATACAAGTGACCAATGTAGTCACTTCTATGTAACCCACCCAATCTACTACATGATATACAAGAAATCAAGAATGATCACTTCCATATAGAGATATCTTATACTTCACTACATACCCCTTGGTATTATTGGAACTAACATAAAGTGTCACCATGATCCATGCCTTATGCTAGAACCATGATCAAAGATAAAGAAAGAACACTCTATGTATATATGTGTGTGTGGCGTCACCTTTCATCAAGAGGAGGAGGAAGACTTTGCTTAGCCCGATCCAACTAGTGAAGCCCATGTGAGTAAGATTCTCGGGATGCCAATGTCGAGAGGTGTTGATGAATGTATGCGTTGATGAGTTGTGATCACGCGTAACTTGCATATTTTACGTTATGTATTTCAAGTTACTTGTTTGTCATTATTAAAACCAAAGGACTTGTTTAGTTTAAATATCGTAATATTTGCACTAACAATCTCCCCTTTTTGATAATGACAAATATGTAAACTTGTTTAGTTTAAATATCGTTTACACTTCCTTCTTCCTCTTTTGTCGAAACAAAAAGGTGTATGCTCCAATCCGTTGATCCTTCTACACTCTTCCATCCCTAAGAGGGCGTGTCCTTAGAGTTAAACTTTGTTTCTCCCCAGAAAGGCGAGCTTGCATCATCCCTAGTGAAGTTATACTTCAATCTTCATCTTATAAGCAACTTTGAGCTATCTACATTGATGCCTTGGAGCTCCCCCTAGCTCCTTGCACTCCTATGATTATTGGCCTTGGTTGCTAATGAATCCATGGATCAAATTTCTTACAAAGGCTTAACCTATATCAAGGGTTAGTTTTGTGTAACATAATATACATATATATCATGAAGCAATAGGAAAAATATATGATAAATGCGTGTATGCTTCTTCTTGACGAATGCTCCCCCTTATTCGAGGCATCAAGGTATTATCAAAAACCTATGAAAAAATGTTAGTGCGAAACTAGATACTCCGTTAGATGAGTATGTGTAACTAAATGTATACAAGATGCTCTCTCTAAGTGCTTGTTGGAAGCTCCCCCTTGTTTGGGACACCAAGGAATTAAGTTATGGAAGTGTACTACAAAACAAAGTTAGTAGACAAGCGCACATATACATAATAACGATGATAGTTATGTATGTAACAAAAAGCATATATATGAGAATAGTATTTTGATCATAAGGTTTAAGATAATGTTTAGGAGCAAGTAGCATAACTAATAGATTAAGTGCTAAAAGTTAAAAATCAAGAAATTCCAAATTTTGGCTTCTGCTAGGGACGGATCTACCAAAAGCACTGACGGATCCACCATTCTTGGATCCGTTGGTCGCAGAGACCCTCAAAAATAGGCAGAACCTAATTTTATAGCCATAATCCAAAGCACTTAGCATGTAAACACTTAAATCATGAACAATAGCAAGTAAGGATCCAAAAAGGATAACCGAAGTCATAAAGATGTTAAGCATCATAATAACAAGTGTCAAAAATAATAATCTCACCTAATAAGATAGCAAAATTATTGATCATAATATCAAAAGTACATATAGTAAAAATACATATAGCAACAGAAATCACAAAAGAGATCATGATAGCAAAAATACGTATATTAATATACTATCGGGGAACATGATATGCATGTCTTAGGTGTGAGTACTCTAAAGCATGACACTTTCAAGAAATGTTGGAAGCCAGACACATGTAATTAAAAAAAATTAAAAACTTGATAAAAATAACCAAGACACGTGCTCGATGACTAAGACTCAATTGACACCAAATTTATCCAACCAATCAAACAACTTTAATAAACATGAACATAATTCGTTTATAGTTTGACACACCGTTGTTATGAGAACGACTTCATCCAAGATGTCATTCAGATAAGGAGTACTGTCGTTTTTAGAATGACATGTTCCTTAAGAAATGATTATCTATAATTCCAAATCCTAATATTAGATAATTGAATTATTTTCGTTTTAAATACTTATTTAAAAATAATGTTATGCTTATTTGGTATAGAGAGAAAAGGTTACAACAAAAAGTAAATTTGAGTCTTGATTCGTGCTTTTGAATTGTATGAGCAAAGTTACATATATTGTGCATTTGCTCGTGTTTGATTTTTCGGAAATGACAACTTTACCAAATGTATTGCAAGGTAAATTACTTGAATATCTCGGACGAAACATCCAAGTCGTCAATCCTAATTTGACGTGCATTTTAGACATATTATCATTAATAATAGGAACACGCCTATTGGACATGTAGACTCAATATAACATCATTATCACAAGTGTGAGTTATGAACCGATGTATATTCTTTTCGTCTTTGAAAGGGATGATATTATTTTCATATCAACCTAGTGTGATTGAGTATGTAGATTCGAGATAATATCTTTTGTTATGGTTTTGATATAATCTTGAAGCTAGACAAATAATGAATCCGATTTCATATCCAAACTCAAAAACTCGGCAATTAGATTCAAAAGATGATATCAATCATAATTTGAATAATTAATCGATATATATCTGAAATCTTTCTTAACCCTCACAAACACTCTTTTAAAAGAAAACAAAAGATTTTCCTAACGTGTTATAGCCTAAGACTAGTCTTAAGTGTGAGATCATTTAAAATGATGAGTTTACTTGTTTCTTTGGTATTGTCGTATATTTTACAAGTGAGAAAAAACTTATTAATTATTGTGCACAATATGCTTAGATTTTAACTTCTAAAGAGTACACAAAATTATCTTTGTCATTTTTAAGCATTATGAATCTTTTTTGAAACTACTACATGTATATATAATATTGTCAAGCTTTTGACTAGAGTGAATATTTTCATTTCAAGTTAATGTTAATGTGAAAATTTATTCGAAGATAAAATTTCAAAATGAAAGTGTTTTCTTACTAAGAAAGTTAATCTTTCAAATTTAGAATTATAAAAATTCTATGTTTATTTTAATCCAAATATTTATTAGTTGTGATTGTGAATTAGACTAATGCAAGTACAAACTAAGTTCAAAACACATTTTCCTTTTATTACATACTAAAGTGTTATTATGATCTTTTCTCTTGTCTAGACAACATATGTTTAAACAAGAGAATATGATGACATGATCTATAGACTTTGTTGAGACTGTGATAAAAATGGAAGTGTTGAATAAATAGTGGTGACGTATTTTATCAGTTAAAGTAGTAGTACGATAATCGTACAATATTATTCAAAAGATTTGACAAACTTGCTTAGCTCTCAATCCTAAGTGGGTTAGCATAAATTATAGGATTTACAAAATGTTGATATAATATTTGTAAACATAGTGATCTATATCTATATGCAATGAAAAAGCAATTTCTCAACTTAGTGCAAGAGATCTTGCATAAGATCAATTGACGCATATACATGAACACTAATAAATAACACACATGGCGAGATTATGCTAATCAACAAAGAAGCTCAACTACAACTGCAATAAACATATAAAATATTGATTAACAATATTAAGATGCAAAGTATAACAAATAATTATTTAGCATAACACACATAAATACTACACTTCGTTTTGTGTATTAAATATAACAATGTATAAATAGTTTGATTTTATTTGTAAATAAGTTAGTTTTCTCCCCATTAGTAAGTTTGAAAAATGCATTTATTTTCCAATGATAAAGTACACCAACTTTCAAAAGTAAACCAACTTGAAGTGTCCGACTCGAAAGGAAATGTTAAAATTAACTTTTTACGCTAAAACAAAATTTTCGTTTTGGACACTCTATGGCATTTTGCTTATTTAACTAATTTAAAATTTGAATTAATACTTGAGACCCATTCCATTAGAAAGTACATTCAAATTCTTCAATTTTGGTTTTTGAATCATCGAAATTCGACACACGGTTGATTTTCTATGAATTTTTGAAGTTTGACAAAAACTGAAAACCATACGGACGGATCTCATAGACGGATCCACTTTTGGTGGATCCGTGAATAGCACAAGTAGTGAAATTTTGCAGAATCGTTTATCACACTTTTAGACACATTATTCCTTTTGTTTGGGATTCTTTAAAAGACTTTCAAGCTATTGTAACACTTTATATTTAACACCAAAACTTGTAAGTACTAAACAAAAAACTTTTCACATTATGTGTCGCTTTATAGGAAATTTGATACATGGACCATGCTCTATTTTAAAATCATTTGTTTTAAAAACTAGTGCGACGTGGCTCTGATACTAATTGTGGAATCATAGAGGGAGGGGGGTGAATACGTTTCCATTAACAACTTAAAACTTTTGTATCAAACAACCAATCAACTTTATACTACAATAACTATACTAAAGAATATCAAACAAGGCATATCACCATAACACAATATATAATACAAACATAGATGCAATGCATATATAAATATAAAGTGATAAAGGGAAATATAAATGTAAAGCGATAAGTAAAAGAAAGTGCAAATCGGACACGATGATTTATAATGGTTTGGCAACGAAGCCCCTCTTCGCTCTACTCCACTCCTTAAGTACCTAACTCGAGAGTTACTTTACTAAATCAACAAGCTTCTTTTAGGCGGAGAAAACCATACAACGCCGCTTACACTTTATCCGGTACTATCTAAATATCGAGTCATTCTATGGGTACAACCAAACCCGTTATGTTTTATGGCCCAACATAACAAACCTTGTGTTTTATGGCCTAAACACATAAACCACTTCGCTTACAATATTTTTCGACACTAAGCTAAGTGTTGAGTCATAATCTTAACTAGAACTAATCTACCACTTCACAAATGTATTTTGTGTCCTAAAATACTAACCAATACACAAACACCACATCCGGATTTATACATTATCCGGATCTACACAAATACACAAGAATTACAATATGGAAATAAAATCTTTCCTACAACATACAAGTGATCAAATATAGTCACTTCTATGCAACCCACCCAATCTGCTACATGATATACAAGTAATCAAGAATGATCACTTCCACTACTTCACTACATACCCCTTGGTATTAGTGGAACTAACATAGAGTGTCACCATGATCCATGCCTTATGCTAGAACCATGATCAAAGATGAAGAAAGAACAATCTGTGTATATATATGTGTGTGGCGTCACCTTTCATCAAGAGGAGGAGGAAGACTTTGCTTGGCTATTTATAATGGAGCCTTGACTTGGAGAAGTCCCTTTTGTCTAATGCATTAATAGGGTGTTTGGATAAAAGGGTGTTTGGATAAAAGCATGCACCAACTAGTTTCCCTTCATCTTCTAGAAGCTTAATATAAATTTGAATTAGCTAGTTTCCCTCCATCTTCTAGAAGCTTTGATCCCTCCATCTTCTTGAAGCTTTGATTGGGACTTGATGAGCCTTAATAGGCCGAACTCTATTGGGCCAGCCCGTTTGCTTGGCCTGGTCCAACTAGTGAAGCCCATGTGAGTAAGAGTCTCAGGATGTCAATGTCGAGAGGTGTTGATGAATGTATGCGTTGATGAGTTGTGATCACGCATAACTTACACATTTTACATTACGTATTTCAAGTTACTTGTTTGTCATTAATAAAACCAAATGACTTATTTAGTTTAAATATCATAATATTTGCACTAACACTTGTCAACTCTGACCCTTCAACTATAAACACGAGAACACTTCCAGCTCTAACTATCCTTAAATGACTATGAGGCGTGTGTGCTTGGGTAGAAGGCTTAACAAAGTCTTCTTAACACTCCTCCATCAACCTTATACCTGAAACACATTAAACAAACCAAAAACTCTACAAAATTTGTTATGATCGGCAATTGACAGACCCATTGTAAATAGATCTGCCACATTTTCTTCATAATTAACTTTCTTTGTTTTTATAAACACTTTGAAATCTTTTCCCTTAAAAATACAAGTCAATTTTAAAATGCTTACTTCTTTCATGTAAAACTGGATTTGAAGCTATCTGAATTATTAAACTATTATCACAAGACATTTCCACAAGTGAACTTATGCTAACCTGCAAATCTGTCAACACTTTCTTTATCCCAGGAAACCAAACTGTTTCCTAGAAATACAATATACCCAATAATAGACCTTCTAGTTACTTTACATTTTTCCCAATCAGAATCAACAAACACCTTTATGTCAGTATTCTCACTTTCTTTAAAAGTGATACACAACCCATGTTCTCTTTTTAAGTACCTTAAAACCCTAAATGAAAGTCTTAAATGAGACTGCATAGGATTATGCATGACCTGACTAAGGCAATGCACAACATATGAAATATCAGGCCTAGTCATAGTCAAATAAATCAACTTTCCCACAAGTTTTTGGTAATTAGTGATTCCAGTTAATGGAACATCATCACCAAACTTTCATACAATCTTTTTATTATCTGGATTAACTTCAATAGGATTACTGCATGGGTTGCAGGCAAGCATGCCAAACTCAGTTAACAGCTTAGTGCAGTACTTTCTTTGAGTTAAATAGATTTCATTATCAACATCTAAGACTTCTATTCCCAAAAAATATTTCAATCTGTCCAAGTCATTTATCAAAAATTTAGAACCAAGAAACTGTTTAAACTTATATATCTCATCAACATTATTCCCAGTTACAATAATGTCATCCACATAAACTAATAAAATCAGCATAACACCGTTATCATTCTTAACAAACAAATAAAAGTCATTAAGACTTTGCATAAACCCGTTATCAATAAGCACATAAGGTAACTTTTCATTCTATTTTCTAAGAGCTTGCTTAAGCCCATACAAAGACTTAACTAATTTGCAAACTGTTTTATCATCCTTATCAGAATACCAAACTTCCTTCTCTAATTCACCTTGTTAGCCTTAAAATATGTTGACTTACACGAAATTACATTAGTTTATTATAGCCGTGTCGAATAAGGTCTAGATACGTTAAGCTAATATTGTAGGCGATACAATAAGGCTATAAATGCCCATCTTATACTTCCATAGGAGGGTGAGGATAATCATTTTGTATCATAAGGTGTATGTGTTTTTCTCTCTCTAGACACACACATCTTTCCCTCTTAACACTTTCTCTTTAATCTAATAAACATGGCTTTCTATTTCTTTTATCCTCCCTGACCTCCGAATCATCTTAGTTAGTGAATTTCTTATGCTAACAATTGACGTTAGAGCTAAACAGGAGTGTTTTGTGTTTGTGTTTTGCTTATTTGGGGGGTTTTTGTGGCTTGTAAGCTTATTTTGTGGCTTATTTTTAAGCCAAAAAGCCACGGTTGTGTTTTGGATGATGCTTATTTTGTAAAAAAGCTTGAACCCTTCGTCTTTCTAATGTGTCTAGCTTATTAGTACAAGTATTTAGTGGCTTATTTAATGCTTTTTGGGTATTCATACTCGATCCAAAAAGTACAAAATTATTCGGTGTTAAAAATCATAAAGTTTATGTTTTTATGTTAATAGTATCTTAGATATACTTAGTTTTGCAAAAGGAATAAACAAAAAACATCAAAAAGTGTGTTTTTGAGTGATTTGAAAAGTTTGTTTTTTGGATTTTATGAAGGCACCGGAATTGCCACATTTCATGTTAGCCGAAATTGCCATTGGAATTAACACTAGCCGAAATTGCCATTGGAATTAACACTAGCCGAAATTGCCACTTTACATTAGCCAGAATTGCCACTTTACATTAGCCGGGATTGCCACTTTACACTAGATGGAATTGCCACTTTACACTAGCCGGAATTACCACTTTACACTAGCAGGAATTGCTAACACTAGCAGGAATCGCCAACACTTGCAGGAATTGCCAACACTAGCCGAAATTGCCACTAAAATTGACATGACACCGATTTTGACATTGTACCGATTTTGTCAAAACGAATCTTACACACAATTCAGAAACATCAAAGCAAACACAACACTTAACGCTAAAACGATCCTATACAAGATTCACTAAAATGACAAACAGCTACAGATTCAGATTCTAAATGATAAGTGAATACGAAGTTGATTTGGTATCCCTTATTTGAGATTGAAGTGGGTTTCTCGAAGGTATCTACTTATTTCATCAACTTCCTTCTACTTTCTACCTCTTTCCTTTAAACCCCTCTATCGATTGATGACTTGCTTGAATGTATACAGCTTATGATTGAGACTTGAATTATCTAGTTTCTAGTAGTCGGGGTGGTTGGTTGAAGACCTAGTTAACTATCACTTAAAGGAGTTATGTTGTAGTACTCAGTGTCACACGCAGATGTCGATGTGAATAATTTCAAGAGGTGTTGTACTTCTTATACTTTTGATGTTGGGTATAGGGTACTTAGAGGTTTGCTTCTACACCGTTCTTCAATCAATAACAATGCAAGCTTAAGTAACAAATTTAGGGGATTTTACTTCATTTTAAAGTTTGGTATATCGTGTTTACTTTACCATATGGTCAAAATAATAGCCGACATAATACGAGGTTGGTAAGTAGTCAGGAGTTTAAATGTTGAGATGTAATCAGCAATTCTCACATGATCTTATAGTGCTATTCCAAGACAATGGTACTTCACAGTCTAAGCAAAATTTTCAAAGTTCTTCAACGAAGTTCATAACTTTTCAAGATTTGTGCTTATGACAAGAACTTCTCGAGTATATAAGCGTACACAACAATGATGTTTCTGAGAGTTTGAAACTATCATGAGGGAAAATGTGTACTTTAATGTTACCATGTCAACTTCGAGGGGGAAGTAGGGTAAACTACTTTACTTAGTATGGTTTGTGTGAAGTATTTTGCATACGTGAGAAATTTTTTTGCTGGTTTCTTGCATGTACCCCCGAACAGATATTACCAAGACCCAATGACAAGTAGCAGTAGTATTTGATGTGGTTTTACTTCTGCAAAATTCCATTGTGTATGTTAATGACAAATAGAAGACTGTTCAAGCTACATCAAAGTTTCAGAATTTGCTCAAGATAGGGATGTTGGTTTGGGGGGGAGCTGATTTAGAAACTTCACTAAAAAGGAGTCTATGAAGAAATCTTTTCAAGACATGCTACATGAATTGGGGGGAAGTTAATCCAACTCATGCATATCACAATAGTTCCAGATCAAGTAAAGACAATAAGGATCCAAGCCGGAGTACAAGTTTCAAGAACATGAGAACTCGGGAGACATCTTCAGCTTTGGAAGTGCTTTAGAAGACTCTATTTTGTTGTAATTGTACTTGTTAAGAACATTGTAAATAATTATGTATGTCTACATATTTGGGGAAGATTGTTAGCCTTAAAATATGTTGACTTATACGGAATTACATTAGTTTATTATAGTTGTGTCGAATAAGGTTTAGATATGTTAAGCTAGTATTGTAGGTGACACAATAGGGCTATAAATACCCCTCCTATACTTCCATAGGAGGGTGAGGATAAACATTTTGTATCATAAGGTGTGTGTGTGTGTGTGTGTTTCTCTCTCTAGACACACACATCTTTCCCTCTCTACACATTCTCTCTAATCTAATAAGCATGGCTTTCTATTTCTTTTATCCTCCCCGACCTTTGGATCATTTTAGTTAGTGAATTTCTTATGTTAACACACCATATAAAACAACATTGTTTATATCAAGTTGAAACAATAGCCATTTATGATTAACAGCAATACTCAGAATACATCTTATGGTAACAATTTTCACAACTAGAGAAAATGTCTCCACATAATTAATTCCCTCTCTGTGATTAAAGCCTTTGGAAACTAACCTAGCTTTAAATCTTTCAACCTCACCATTAGCCTTGTATTTAACCTAAAAGATCCACTTGGACCTAATAGGCTTTCTGTTATTAGGTAAATCTGTTATTTCCCAAGTTTTATTTCTTTTTAAAGATTTAATTTCCTGATTCATAGCATCTGCCCATCTGCTGTCTTTGACAGCTTCAGCATATGTAGATGGTTCATGTATTTTATTTAAACTTGTAGTAAATATAAAGTTTCCAATACTCAGATTAACATAGTTAACAACCTTGTCAATGTCATATTTGACATTCTTATTAAGTACACAATCACTATACTTCGATGGCATAAAAGACTTACATTTTGACCCACTCCTGGTTCAGGTGACTCAAATAACTGACCAAAATATTCAATATTTTCACCCTTAAACTCATATGCATCATTACTTAAAATAGTACCTGGTATACCCTCTAAGACACCAGTCTCAGTTGCATACCTAATGTCCTTAGTGTCCTTCCTACTAGAAGTACTACCTGAAAGACCAGGATTATCTAAATTATCAGTATGCAAATTAGTTTGGTCTTTAGCAGCTTCAACTACAGTGTTGACTCTAGGACTATTTGTACTATTATCTGGTGCAGTCTTGTTACCACTAACTGTACAATTTCCCCTATCATCATAAGGATCATTAGACCTAAGACTGCTATCATTACTTTTATTGAAAAAATTCAAATCGTTTACTCCGTTTTCTTCAAAAACATATTCTTTAGCAAGGTTGCAAAAATCGTGAATCGTTAGCCGGGCGGTCGACCACCTTGTAGCTTGTAATCAGACTAGGAGGGATTAATCAACGATTAATTAGATTGGTATTTCTGGCAAAATAGGGGTATTTTCGGCAAGTTTTGTGTATTTCTGGCGAGTTTTAGATATTATTGACAAGATTGTTTATAAACAACAACTTCTAATAGATTTAAAAGGTTACTATAAATGATCAAAATAAGTTTACGGTGAGTTTTAGGTACTTTCGGCAAGATTAGAAAAGTTTTCGGCAAGTTTGACCATCGATGACCACTATTGATCGTCGTTGACTACGGTTGACCTATCTATTTGACCAGGTTACATTAATCGGCAAGGTCAGTGACCTTGTAGCTCCTAGGCGGTGATTAATCAGCCTTGTAGACCTTGTTTTGCAACACTGTTCTTTAATGAAAGAATTATTCTTAAAAGGAAATATTGTTTCATAGAATTTTACATCTCTAGAAAATATAAACTTATTTTGATCCAGATTGTACAGTTTATACCCTTTTTTTATCAAAAGCATATCCAACAAAAACACATTTATCAGCTCTAGACTCAAACTTATCAGTCTCATTCAACATAGTAGAAAAACAAAGCAGCCAAAGGTTTTTAAATAAACGAGATTTGGTTCAGTTTTATATATTAACTCATAAGGACTTTTACCAAAAAACACAACAGCGGGTAACATGTTGATTAAGTAAGTTTTCGTTAGAAAAGATTCATGCCACATGTTTACAAGTAAGCCCCTCTGAAACACGAGGGCTCTGGCGGTATTTAATTAATGTATATGTTTTCTTTCTGCAACACCATCCTGCTTGGGTGTATAAGAATTAGATGTTTGATGAACAATTTCATTATTTTTCACAAACATTTCAAATTTCTGATTAACAAACTCAGTTTCATTGCCAGTTCTGGAAATTTTTACATTTTTACTAAACTGGTTTTATATCAAATTATAAAATTCCTTTATATGATTAAAAACTTCCATTTTACTTTGCATTAAGAACACCCAAACAGTTCTTGTGTAGTCATCTACCACAATAAGAAAAAACCTAAACCATTCCTAACTTCTCACCTTGTAGGGACCCGAGACATCCAGATGAACCAGATCACCCATACTACTAGACTTATGATCACTAATAGGAAATGGTTTCGTTGTTTGTTTGGCTTTATGATAAATTTCACAAGGACCAAACTTATATTGACTTAAACCTTTAATTTTATTTTTTAACATACTTAAAACTTGGTCAGATGGATGTCCAAGTCTATTATACCAAATACAAGTAGACACATTACAACACTTAATATTTCTATTGTTAATCTTTTTACCTTTATCTAAAAAGTAAAGACCCAATCTCTCACTACCAGATCCCATCAGGAACTTTTGATATAAATCTTGGATTTTATACTTAGAATCATTAAAACTGACAATGACTTTTGTAGAAACTAGACCGGGGGGGGGGGGGTTGAATAGTTTACATGTTCGTTTTACGTTTTAAAAGTTTACTTTTAAAACACTTAGATTCGAGTTGTATGTTCAACCAATCAACAATATGAATCAACAATGTAAATATCTAAACTAATACTAAATAACTATGACAACCAAGGCTGTCAAGATCGCGATCCCACCTGGGATCATTTTTATCTTTGCAAGATCGAGATCGTAAGATCCTACCAACCTATCATGTTCTTTAAGCAACGGATAAACGAGTCAAACTGTTTTCATTTCTACTCAACATCAAAGATAAATTCATATAATAAATAGCAACTAACAACAAATTACTTCACTTCAATTAAGCGGTCTAAATTAAAACTTAAAAGAAGTTATGAAAAGGTACAAGAAAAAACAACAATTGCATGTAAGAAAATATTCGCTTCGGGTAATTAGAACATGAGAAGAAGAACACTGATTTGTTTCATATAATCTCAATATGTGAAAAGTAGATAATTAGGTTTATTGATTAGAAAATCTAAAAATGAAACGTCAATACTTGTTAGAGATCAGAAAAGTAGATAATTAGGTTTATTGATTAGAAAATCTAAAAATGAAACGTCAATACTTGTTAGAGATCAGTGGACTAGTATTGTTCTTTTTGGGCCTAAACAAATTAATGGGCTAGTAAGTATGTAAGTGTGTAACTTAGTAATTTGGTAAACTCATATCGACACGCGATCCCACGATCTTACGCTCGAGTTTACGATCCTACTTACGATCCCACCTCTGATGCGATCCTATACCGATACGACACGGTTTTATCAGGTGGGCACGTAAGATCGTACGATCTTACGTGTAAACTCGCGAGTTTGACAGCCTTGATGACAACAATATAAAGAGATAAGGAAAGGAACAATCAAACAAAGATGCCAAGATTTATAGTGGTTCGGCTACGAAGCTCCTCTTCGCCCTACTCCACTCCCCGAGTGTCCTACTCGAGATTTCACTATGTCAACAAGCTCCCTTTAGGCGAAGAAACCCGTTTACATGTCGCTTACGTTATTTTTTTACACTAAGCTAAATGTTGAGTCCTAATCTTAGCTAGAACCAATCTACCACTTCACAAGCATTACACAATCACAAGATCTACACTATCGGATTTATACACAATCCGAATCACACAATTACACAAGATAATTACAATAGAGATTTGATACTTAGAAGAAGAGATGAGAGATCACTAAACAACAATTCATTTCTTGGTGAATACGAATGTTCTTCTCTTGCACTTGATAGAGAGGAGAGGATAGACGAGAAGAAGATATTAGATCACTTGAAACAAGATCAAACAATGTTGGTGATCAAGAGATTTAGTGAGAGAAAGAAGGTTTTTAAAGAGAGAAAAAAGACTGGAAAAATTCATGCAAAGAGGTGTGTTTTTCTGCCAGAAATAGTGCAGTATTTATAGACAGGATTTCCAACAGCTAGCTGGCGGCGATCTCGGCGGTCCCATATATATCTGGGGGCCGCCAGGCCTATAAGAGGGCCGCCACTAGACTACGCTCTTGTTTTTGTCTTTTTGCGGGGAATGTTGTATCTGGTATAAAAGCTTCCATTTTGGGGTGAAAACCAGATTCAAATTTTATTATTTAAATAAAATATTTTATTATTAAAAAGTATTATTTATTTTGTAAAAATACTTTTGTGAAAATGTAATGGTTAAGAAAAAAATATTTTCAAACCTTAAGTGATCACTAATCTTAGAAATGGAATTTTATGATTAATAATTTGTAAACGTTTATTTTTATCGTAAACGTTCTTACATTTTATTATTATCAAAACGTTGAGAGGTCAAAAAATATAAACAACGTTTTTAGATACTATTTGTATTAACAATCTCTCCTTTTTTGATGATGACAAAATATAAACTCATTTTGTATAAAATTAAAGGTTTCAAATTATTAATGAGTTTCATTCCATTTCTCCCCTTTTTTGTCAAATTCAAAAAGGATGATCGTCGAATTGTTGTAGAAAGAAAGAAGTCAACGATATCAAGACTCCCCTTGATGTAGGCTCCCCCTCGTTTGGGGCACCAAAGAATCGATCTTACAAAAATTGTTTGCTACAATGAAAAGTTAGAAGTACAAGTACAAGACAATATACCTAGCTAATGGCAATATCATGACAAATATCTCAAAGTTAATCACATTTTCAACTAACTCATAAAGTGATTTCATTTATCATTTCAATAAGCTCATATAATTAGCATAGATGGCAAGCTTATGATAATACAAGAAAAGATTAGCATGCATAACATAGATATGAAATTAAGTTTAGATTAGTTGATTCTTGATTCATAGGAGATGCCATAATCAAAAGATGGACGGTCAATTATTTAAGTAGATTAATCGTATGAGAATGATTAATTAAAGAGGGAAAAGGACGAGGTTGGTGAAACATGGTTTGGAGGAGTGCGAGTTTGAGGTATGAGACAGGTGAGAAGAAATTAAATGAAGTTGATTTCATTTCTCAAGGAGTGGAATTGATTTCTAGAATACTTGCAACAATGACAAAAACTTGAGTAAAATTCAACTTGAGCATGGGAAGGAGGATGAATTGGTTATGGTGGTGGTGAAGGTGGTACATGAATGTAGGCATTGGATGGGTTAGTGTGTGAATCAAGAATGGTGGAGTTGTTGTGAAGTTGGTTAATCATTTGATCTCTTATTGGATTGTAGGATGGTGGTGAAGGAGATTAAAGATGGACTCTTAGAGGAAATGGAGGTGAGTCATTTTGGGAAGGAGGTGATGATTTTGGAATGGATGTCTTGCGCTTCCATACTTGTCTTACCGACATTCTTGGTTTTCTAGAGAAGTTTGGATGGTGGTTTGAGCAAGACATTGATGGTTAGAATGAAGATGATAATGAGAATAAGTTGGTGATGGTGAATGAAGAAGGATGGATGAGTTAAATAATGTAAGTAAGGTTAGAGAATGGCAAAGCATGGTTTGAGTGATAAAAGGTGCAAGAAGTGGTTTGGCTAAACAGGGAAATACCAGCATGAGACTATGTATAGGAAGGTCAAAGATACAGAAAAAGAGGTAAACTTAAAAATTTCGTTCCCTCCTGTTGGCGGTCCCATATTGTTGGGCGGTCCCATATATATTAGGAGGCCGTCGGTTCTTTATGGGGACCGTTTTTTGGAAAGAGCGAGATTTTCCAGTTTTTCCCTTTCTTATGTCTAGTGATTTTAACATCTTTCAAATTCAAGAATCAACTAATTTAAGCAAGAATATAGGGTCCTAAATTAAGATGCAAATCATTTAGCATATAGTAATTTTATACGCATGTCATAATCTCCTAGAATCAGTTCACATAGAAAGTTAATAGGATGATAAAATTGAAAAGATCATCCAAGTCACATGTAATCGTCTTTTACCATTCTTAGTTCTAATGAGTGAATTAAAAAGTTGAAGCATAATGTACTAGATAATATAAATAAGAATCTCTAATATTTTTTCAAACATGTTCACTTCCGTTTTCCACTCATCATGTCCTTAAGAGCTTTTTCAATTGATCTTAACCCTTTTCGGTGATCATCTCGACGTTGAGTTTGAAGGTTTATAGTTTCGGAGAGGTAGGTGTTCAAGTGTTGACTTTCATGAGGAGGGTTTTGAAGGACTCTAGAGACAACATTGGATGGGGAAGAGACATTTTAAGAAGGAAAAGAAGAATTGGAATGAAACGATTCTTCATCATTTACATCAATAATGTCATCCAACAGATGAGATGATGATGGATGATTTAGAGTGGTGGAAGAGGAGCTAGCATTTGAATCACGAGGTCTTTTCTTGCCATGATCCGATCGCGTCTTTCGCTCATAATGAGGAGCGAGGGGATGCATGACTCGATCATATGAGATGTAGTGATCAATTTCTAACTCAGGAAAGATGGACACGACATGTTTGAACAATCTAGTCAAAATCATTCCATAAGGCAAGAGTTCCTTAGGTTTGTTTCTAGTCTTTTCCATTCGTTTGAGAATGAAAAATGCTAGATTGTATGGAGTGGAGGTTTCAATGCAATAAAGCATATGACAAAGATACGCTGAGACATGATCCCGATAACCTCCTAAACAAATGACGTTTTCACGAATGATATCAACCCATGGTTTCAAATGAGGTTGAATTTCGCGGGTTAAAATTTAGTTTTTATCTACAACAACGGGTTTCTTGTTTTTGGTACGAGTGACTTGACCTTGTCGAGAGACTTGAATAAGAGACTTGATGACATTTGGTGAGGGAGGAGTGGTTTTGTAACGACCTTTACTTGGAGCACTTATTGACAAGTAGTCGAGTAACCACATGTCGGTGGTGACACTTGACCTTAAAGGATTTTCAAGATTTGACCGAATTTCTCGAGAGTAAGAGAGAATGATTTACTTTGTATGACAAAGTTGACCACAAAATGAGCCTCGAAGTTATAGTCAAATGTGAGTTGAATATAAAACTCAAGAACAAAACATGGAATAATTTGTTCGTTTATGTTCAACAAATAATCAAAACCAATTAATCCAAACTTAGCACAAATATGAATCATGTTTTCAAAATTTTGACTCACAACCCTACCCTCATGAAAGTACCATTTTTCAAGGCTTGTAATAGTGCTTCTTAATGGTTGATTGAATTCATTTGATATGAGTGGAATGTAGTTACGGGTGTTTTGGTGATCTAATCCGGTGATTTGAGGCAGTGTCCCTAAAATGAAAAAAACAGGGTCATGTTTTATAGTCTTTTACTTGTAACGTTTTATTCAAAATGTTTCTAATGTGTGCCTAAATGTGACAAATGTGGAGTAACGATTAACTCGACCTAGAAATAAAATCCTAAGAGTTAACCCAAACGCTTAACCCAAACGCTCCTTAATTTGATTTTGCTCATCCAAACATGTCGAAAAATACATATGAATTATGTATCTTGAATTTTGTTCATGAGATCATTATGCATGTGTTTAAAAATGTTTTTAAGTTGTATTAACAATGCATAACAACAATTTTATTATGTTCCTAACGTGAGTGATTTGAAAAAAAAATTAGGGTTTTGGTTTGAAAACAATTTTTTGACAAACTCATTAGTGTATGTAAATCCTATGTCTAAGGGAAGCATATTAGTTATACATTATATCCTAGTATTCCTAATTGCACAAAATTGAAAGAAAAATGAAAAATCCCCAATTTCAATTTTTGTGTTCATCTTGAACCCTAGACTCAATTTGAAAGAAAATAGATGAAATGACTTATAATTGATGATCTTTATGATGTTAGGAATGATTATTAGTGTTGATTTGATCTTCAATTAGTGTTTTGGTGGTTGATTTTGAGTTTTGTTGGTTTTGGTTTCGTGTTCGTCGCACCTACAGGAAGAGGGGGTGTTTGGTTTTGAGTTTTGAGAATTTTTGACAATGTGCATATAAGGGTGTCTGCTGGTGGCGGTCCCATATCGATCAGGGGGCCGCCTGAAAAGGGTTTGGGGCCGCCTGTATTACAGGTTTTTGGACTTTTAAATTTTGACACGAATTTACGAGGAAGAGTGACTAATTAATTTAAATTTCACGAATTAAAAATATTTAACAAGCTTCGGATGAAGCTGTTAAATTTTCACAACACAGAATGGAACACGAACTAGAATCGAGACTAGAAGAAGGAGAAGCGGAATAACACGATTTATGGAATGTGTTCCATCATTCCTAAACCAAGACGAAGATAATTAAACGATTCACGTTTAAGGGGTTTCATAAGAATGTCGGTGATATTGTCGACGGACGGCACTTTTTCGATTGAGATATTATAGGATATTGGAAATCATAACACAATGGAAGATAGATGGATTAGCCAAGTCTAGAGGGAGAAAGTGAGAGAAAAGCTTTCTAGTGAGAGAAAGTGTAAGATGTAAAATGAAATGACTAACCACCTCTTCTATGGCATGGAATAGGCTTAAATAGTGTGTTACAAACCGGCCCATAGGCCTTGGTATGGGCTTACACGTTGGGTTTTATTACCCGGCCTAATACCGAATGTTATACATTAAACGATTAACTACGAGCTACAATAAATGGTAAAATACACGGGGTGATCGAGTCTTTTTCTAATATCTAACAATCTCCCCCTAAGGGAGGTCACCCAAAAAAATACTAACTTAAGCTTAATAATCTTATGATTGATCTTGTGTATTGCTCGTAGTTTTTTTATTCTTCATTTGATATCTGGTACATTGTTGTAGTTATCTTTGATCTTTAATCACGAGCTTGTTCCTTAACACGACTTGTGTGTGATCTTGAGCTTCTTTGAGATCATCAGCCAAAAGTAATATTTAATCATCATCTTGTGGTCTTTTCACCTTCTTGTGCTTGTAACAACTAGACCGACATGCTCATACCTTTCTTGATAGTGAAAGCTTGATTATTCGTTGTTCTTGAAGTTCCTTTAACTTTAATACTTGATCACTTCAAGAGGACTTTGATATCAGAGTTGCGGAAGCTTTGAAACATATACTTGAGCTTTCATGAGGTCTTTAGATGTGTCGGTCGAGTATGAGCATGCGGTTATGAAATTGACTCCACTAGAACGAGGTATCTCCATCTCCATCTTTACTTGAACCTGTAATAAAATAGTTAGCAATAAAGCTTGTGGACGAATATGGCTTTGTCATTCGCCCGAGTTTGGTTGGATTAACCTCCAGATCCTGTGAGGACCGACCTGTGATCAGGTAGATTCAATCTTAAGAAGAATCTCCTTGACAGGATTTCTAGTATAAGTGTCGGATCTTCTAATGTATAAACATCAGAATCGTCTTACTTGCCTGTTCTCTTAATCGGAATGTCTGAAAGCAGACAGCATGATAAGAGTGAATTGGTTAGTTACTATCTTACCGATTAAAGGGGAAATTGATTTGAAAATCAATCGACGTGTCACTTGAGAAAGTATTTTTGTGACACATCGAGAGTGTAAATCATCAGTCGTTAATTCATAATCTGGACCGATTTGATATCCAGTGTCATAAGTTTGACTCATTAAGGATCTAACAAGTCACCTACCATGAGCTTGTTTGATGTTGGCTCAAGCAGGATTTCCATCTTCATTGTGAATACATAAGTATCACTCGGATGTTCTGGTAAAACCACAAGGATAATGGGTAGGACTTTTATGATAATCCTTGTATTCACATTGTGTGAATGACAAGTAAACATGGAATAGTGTCCTAATGAGATTAATTGATGATCTCTTGGCTTTAGACTCAATTGTGCGTTTTGGTTTTAGTGATTAGAGGCTAGAGCGGACTGCCACCTTTTTAATATCAACTAACTCGGGGTGAGAAAGTCAATAGACAACGTGTTTAGTCTCCATGAGAAATGAAACAAAAGTCTTTTGAGAGATTCCGAGTGCCTAGGAAGGGTTGTGCATTGCATCACTAGGTCCATGATGTCAATCTTCAATGTCAGCAATCATCATTGTGATTCAGACAGCAGATGTATTGACCCGGTTTCTGCCTAAGTGTATGGAGGGCTTCTTTCTTTACAACCTTTATCATTACAATTCTTTTTAATTCTTCAACCCCTTCAGTTCTTATAGAGACTTCATGACTAGAACCTTGTTGGGTTTGTTCCAGTACTAGCTCCATCTCAGTCGACACTATTCCCTTATTCTCACTGTTACTCCTTTGTTATGTCATACCAAAGGACTTCTACACTAACTAGTGGATTGTCCCTGGGTAGATCCCTTCGGTTCTGGCTGGATCATGAGAACTAATACCTAACCTTACCAACCTTATAACCCCGATAAAATTAAATACATGGTCGGTCTTTTTGGTACAGTTCACCTTGCCATAAAACCAATTGAAAAACTCAATCAGGTACTTGTGATATAAATATCAAAGCTTTTAGTACCTTGATTGTTTTTGAATTTTTCAAAAACGCTCTCCCTCAACATGTGCATCGATTAACCAAAAATGTTTAGCACAAGGAGGATGGAGTATACACATGAGTCCACAAAATCACATTTTTATCAATTTTCATATTTAAATCACATTTTCTCCTCTTATCAAAAATTCAAACCCTTTGATATTTTGGATACCAATGTATTCGAATATGTTGGAAAACTAGGAGAAAAATGTGCTGATTATTCACAAGTCGAATGGGGAACATATTAATGCTCCCCTTAAGCTATGAGGGTACGTGTGAGTGACGAGTATAGAAAATTTTGAAAGATTTTGAGTTTAACAAAAAACCCTTGAAAAACGTTTTACTTGTCATTGAACAACGAAGGATACACTACATACTTATTATAATGTACAAGATATATTATACAAAAATATGATGATATTGACCTAAGTATCGGAATGATGAGATCATTGAGTTCTCTGAATAAGTCTGTAGTCAACATCTCTTAGTCGTCCACCACTCAACATTAGCTTTCGAGATTCTCTTGACTGTCTTTCCAGCAAGAGGTCGAACACATTTGAACTTGAGCTTGTGTGGTTGGTGGTGTGGGTGTTGATGTTGTCTTATCAGTAACCATTGAGGTAACAATGTCAGTGAGTGGAGTTCTTTGGACAACTAGGTCCTCTTAATGAATGGGAACATCCACCATTGATTGACTCTTGAGTTTAGCAGATGACAGAGTTAAACTGGTTTGTACATTTCCAGCGTGTTTCTCTGCAACTTCTGCATCAATTTTGTATTCTCAACTTTATTTTCCTCATCATTGGAGACATCTTGAACTTCATTATCAGATTAAGAAAGTAAGCTGCTTGAGCTACCAGAATTGTTCTTTGGCTCATCGAGAACCTCTGGAATAATACCAAATCCTTTACTTGAACCTTTGGAAAGTTGTTGAATTTTCTAGTCAGAAAGCTATCTTCAACTTCAAGGCTTCTAAAACTACATAATTATTTCCAAACAAATCTAAGCCTTTTAAAACTATGAGGTGTTGGTAAAATTGATAGAATGTAGTTTTAAGCCTAAGCCACTAATCTTGAAATTATATTTAAGCTCATAAAGTTATTAACTTATGACAACTAAAGCCCTTGAAGTTAAAATTAAATTAACTCCCCCTCAAATTATTATCCGTTAAGTTAAAAAAAATTCCATATAATTACCGTGACATGTTGAAGATAATATGAAAACACTTTTTCCCCCTCGAGCAAAGACCCGTATTCTATTTAAAGATCTATTGTATTTATTCGAGTGGTCGAGATTTCTTGAAAATCTGTTTGTAGTGTCGAAAATTGATTCAGATTTGATTAGAACACTTATACCACTGGCAATCTAGAACCTTTCTGATGTACGTTAAACGAATTAAGTACCTAATTGCCATATGTTTC